>JAPZAG010003542.1:0-10027 GCA_027475135.1 Bactrocera correcta | reverse complement strand
AACTTCAGTAGGATAAAGAAGGTTAACTAACTTAAATATGCTAAACCAGTTATTTGAAGCATTTTAATATCGCTTGCTAAATGTGTATATACAAGAAAATCGAATTATACCTAAATATAAGATAACGAAATTCTTCCAAGTGCACTGCCGTTATACCGTTATGGCTTTATGTAAACTTCAGTAAGCTAAAAAATGTTTATTAATTTAAAATGTTAAACTAATGATTTGAAGCATTTCGATATCGATATCTAATTGTGTATATAAAAGAAAATCGACTTTATACCTAAATAAAAGATTACGGAATTCTTCTACATGCACTGCCGAAATGGCGCCGTGGCTATATGCCAAATTCAGATCGTTGAAGAAGGTTAATTAACTTAAATATGTTAAACTAATGACTTGAAGCATTTCGTTATCGATTGCTAAATGTGTATATACAACAAAATCGACTTTATACCTAAATATAAGATAACGGATTCACTGCCATTATGCCGTTAAGGCTTTATGTAGACTTCAGTAAGAGAGAGAGGGTTAATTAACTTAAATGTGTTTATCTAATGATTTGAGGCATTTCGATATCGATTCCTAAATATGTAAATACAAGAAAATCAACTTTATACCTAAATAGAAAATTACGGAATTCTTCTGAATGCACTGCAGTTACACCGTTAAGGCTTTATGTAGACTTCAGTGCGTTAAAGAACGTTTATTAACTTAAATATGTTAAACTAATGATTTGAAGCATTTCGATATCGATAGCTAAATGTGTATATACAAGAAAATCGACTTTATACCTAAACATAAGATTACGGAATTCTTCTAAATGCATTGCCGTTATGCCGCCATGACTTTATATCAACTTCAATACGTTAAAGAAGGTTAATTAACTTAAATATGTTAAACTAATGATTTGAAGCATTTCGCTATCGCTTGCTAAATGTGTATATACTCGAAAATCGACTTTATATCTAAATACAAGATTACGGAATTCTTCTAAATGCACTGCCGCTATGCCGCCATGGCTTTATATAAACTTGAATACGTTAAAGAAGGTTAATTAACTTAAATATATTAAACTAATGATTTGAAGCATTTTGATATCGCTTGCTAAATGTGTATATACAAGAAAATCGACTTTATACCTAAATATAAGATAACGGAATTCTTCTACATGCACTGCCGTTATACCGTTAAGGCTTTATGTAGACTTCAGTAAGCTAAAAAATGTTTATTAACTTAATATGTTAAACTAATGATTTGAAGCATTTCGATATCGATATCTAAATGTGTATATAAAAGAAAATCGACTTTATACCTAAATAAAAGATTACGGAATTCTTCTACCTGCACTGCCGTAATGCCGCCGTGGCTATATGCCCACTTCAGATCGTTAAAGAAGGTTTATTAACTTAAATATGCTAAGATAATGAGTTGAAGCATTTCGATAACGCTTGCTAAATGTGTATATACAAAAAAATCGACTTTATACCTAAATATAAGGTAACGGAATTCTTCTACATGCACTGCCGTTATGCCGCAATGGCTCTATATCAACTTCAATACGTTAAAGAAGGTTAATTAGCTTAAATGAGTTAAACTTATGATTTGAAGCATTTGGAAATCGCTTGCTAAATTTGTATATACAAGAAAATCGACTTTATACCTAAATAAAAGATTACGGAATTCTTCTAAATGCACTGCCGTTATGCCGCCATAGCTTTATATCAACTTTAATACGTTAAAGAAGGTTAATTAACTTAAATATGTTAAACTAATGATTTGAAGCATTTCGATATCGCTTGCTAAATGTGTATATACAAGAAAATCGACTTTATACCTAAATATAAGATAACGGAATTCTTCTACATGCACTGCCGTAATGCCGTCGTGGCTATATGCCAAATTCAGATCGTTAAAGAAGGTTAATTAACTTAAATATGTTAAACTAATGACTTGAAGCATTTCGTTATCGATTGCTAAATGTGTATATACAAGAAAATCGACTTTATACCCAAATATAAGATAACGGAATTCTTCTACATGCACTGCCGTAATGCCGTCGTGGCTATATGCCAAATTCAGATCGTTAAAGAAGGTTAATTAACTTAAATATGTTAAACTAATGACTTGAAGCATTTCGTTATCGGTTGCTAAATGTGTATATACAACAAAATCGACTTTATACCTAAATATAAGATTACGGAATTCTTCTAAATGCACTGCCGTTATGCCGCCATGGCTCTATATATCAACTTCAATACGTTAAAGAATTTTAACTAACTTAAATATGTTAAACTAATGATTTGAAGCATTTCGATATCGCTTGCTAAATGTGTCTATTCAAGAAAATCGAATTTATACCTAAATACGAGATTACGGAATTCTGAAATGCACTGCAGTTATACCGTTAAGGCTTTATGTAGACTTAAGTAAGATAAAGAGGGTTAATTAACTTAAATATGTTAAACTAATGATTTGAAGCATTTCGATATCAATTGCTAAATGTGTTTATACAAAAAAATGAATTCTATACCTAAATATAAAACTACGGAATTCTTCTACATGCACTGCCGTTATGCCGCCATGGCTTCATGTCACTTTCGGTAGGTTAAAGAAAGTAATTCACCTTAAATATGTTAAACTAATGATTTGAAGCATTTCGATATCGATTGCTAAATGTGCTAGTACAAGAAACTTGACTTTATACCTAAACATAGGATAACGGAATTCTTCCAAATGCACTGCCGTTATACCGCCATGGCTTTATGTTAACTTTAGTTAGTTAAAGAAGGTTTATTAACTTAACTATGTTAAACCAGTTATTTGAAGCATTTCGATATCGCTTGCTAAATGTGTATATACAACAAAATCGACATTATACCTAAATATAAGATAACGGAATTCTTCTACATGCACTGCCGTGATGCCGCCATGGCTTTATTCCAACTTCGTTAAAGAAGGTTTATTAACTTAAATATGTTGAGCTAATGAGTCGAAGCATCTCGATATCGATTGCTAAATGTGTATATGCAACAAAATCGACTTTATACCTAAATATTAGATTACGGAATTCTTCCAAATGCACTGCCGTTATGCCGCCATGGCTTTAAATCAACTTCAATACGTTAAAGAAGGTTAATTAACTTAAATATGTTAAACTAATGATTTGAAGCAATTCGGTATCGCTTGCTAAATGTGTATATACATGAAAATCGAATTTATACGTAAATATAAGATTACGTAGTTCTTCTAAATGCACTGCCGTTATGCCGTTAAGGCCTTTGTAGACTCCAGTAAGATAAAGAGCGTTAATTAACTTAAATATGTTAAACTAATGATTTGAAGCATTTCGATATCGATTACTAAATGTGTATATACAAGAAAATCGACTTTATACCTAAATATAAGATAATGGAATTCTTCGACATGCACTGCCGTTATGCCGCCATGGATTTATGCCAACTTCAGTTTGTTAAAGAAGGTTTATTAACTTAAATATATTAAACTAATGAGTTGAAGCATCTCGATATCGATTGCTAAATGTGCATATACAACAAAATCGACTTTATACCTAAATATAAGATTACGTAATTCTTCTAAATGCTTTGGCGTTATGGCGTTAAGGCGTTTGTGGACTTCAGTAAGATAAAGAGGGTTAATTAACTTAAATATTTTAACTTAAATATGTTAAACTATTTACTTGAAGCATTTCGTTATCGATTGCTAAATGCGTATATACAACAAAATCGACTTTATACCTAAATATAAGATTACGGAACTCTTCCAAATGCACTGCCGTTATGCCGTTAAAGCTTTTGTAGACTTCAGTAAGACAATGAGGATTAATTAACTTAATTATTTTAAACTTATGATTTGAAGCATATCGATATCGATTGCTAAATGTGTATATACAAGAAAGTCGACTTTATACCTAAATATAAGATTACGGAATTCTTCTAAATGCACTGCCGTTATACCGTGAAGGCGTTATGTAGACTTCAGTATGCTAAAAAAATGTTTATTAATTTATAATGTTAAACAAATGATTTGAAGCATTTCGATATCGATAGCTCAATGTGTATATACAAGAAAATCGATTTTATACCTAAATATAAGATTACGGAATTCTTCTACATCCACCGCCGTTATGCCAACTTCAGATCGTTAAAGAAGGTTTATTAACTTAAATATGTTAAGCTAATGAGTTGAAGCATCTCGATATCGATTGCTAAATGTGTATATACAACAAAATCGACTTTATGCCTAAATATAAGACTACGGAATTCTTCCAAGTGCACTGCCGTGATACCGTTATGGCTTTATGTAAACTTCAGCAGGAAAAATAAGGTTAATTAACTTAAATATGTTAAACTAATGATTTGAAGCATATCGATATCGCTTGCTAAATGTGTATATACAAGAAAATCGAATTATACATAAATATAAGATAACGGAATTCTTCCACGTGCACTGCCGTTATACCGTTATGGCTTTATGTAAACTTCATTAAGCTAAAAAATATTTATTAACTTAATATGTTAAACTAATGATTTGAAGCATTTCGATATCGATATCTAATTGTGTATATAAAAGAAAATCGACGTTATACCTAAATAAAAGATTACGGAATTCTTCTACATGCACTGCCGTAATGCCGCCTTGGCTATATGCAAATTCAAATTGTTGAAGAAGGTTAATTAACTTAAATATGTTAAACTAATGACTTGAAGCATTTCGTTATCGATTGCTAAATGTGCATATACAACAAAATCGACTTTATACCTAAATATAAGATAACGGAATTCTTCTAAATGCACTGCCGTTATACCGTTAAGGCTTTATGTAGACTTCAGTAAGCTAAAAAATGTTTATAAACATAAATATGTTAAACTAATGATTTGAAACATTTCGATATCGATATCATAATGTGTATATAAAAGAAAATCGACTTTATACCTAAATAAAAGATTACGGAATTCTTCTACATGCACTGCCGTAATACCGCCGTGGCTATATGCCAAATTCAGATCGTTAAAGAAGGTTTATTAACTTAAATATGTTAAGCTTATGAGTTGAAGCATCTCGATATCTATTGCTAAATATGTATATACAACAAAATCGACTTTATACCTAAATATAAGATTACGGAATTCTTCCAAGTGCACTGCCGTTATACCGTTATGGCTCTATGTAAACTTCAGTAGGATAAAGAAGGTTAACTAACTTAAATATGCTAAACCAGTTATTTGAAGCATTTTAATATCGCTTGCTAAATGTGTATATACAAGAAAATCGAATTATACCTAAATATAAGATAACGAAATTCTTCCAAGTGCACTGCCGTTATACCGTTATGGCTTTATGTAAACTTCAGTAAGCTAAAAAATGTTTATTAATTTAAAATGTTAAACTAATGATTTGAAGCATTTCGATATCGATATCTAATTGTGTATATAAAAGAAAATCGACTTTATACCTAAATAAAAGATTACGGAATTCTTCTACATGCACTGCCGAAATGGCGCCGTGGCTATATGCCAAATTCAGATCGTTGAAGAAGGTTAATTAACTTAAATATGTTAAACTAATGACTTGAAGCATTTCGTTATCGATTGCTAAATGTGTATATACAACAAAATCGACTTTATACATAAATATAAGATAACGGATTCACTGCCATTATGCCGTTAAGGCTTTATGTAGACTTCAGTAAGAGAGAGAGGGTTAATTAACTTAAATGTGTTTATCTAATGATTTGAGGCATTTCGATATCGATTCCTAAATATGTAAATACAAGAAAATCAACTTTATACCTAAATAGAAAATTACGGAATTCTTCTGAATGCACTGCAGTTACACCGTTAAGGCTTTATGTAGACTTCAGTGCGTTAAAGAACGTTTATTAACTTAAATATGTTAAACTAATGATTTGAAGCATTTCGATATCGATAGCTAAATGTGTATATACAAGAAAATCGACTTTATACCTAAACATAAGATTACGGAATTCTTCTAAATGCATTGCCGTTATGCCGCCATGACTTTATATCAACTTCAATACGTTAAAGAAGGTTAATTAACTTAAATATGTTAAACTAATGATTTGAAGCATTTCGCTATCGCTTGCTAAATGTGTATATACTCGAAAATCGACTTTATATCTAAATACAAGATTACGGAATTCTTCTAAATGCACTGCCGCTATGCCGCCATGGCTTTATATAAACTTGAATACGTTAAAGAAGGTTAATTAACTTAAATATGTATATTAAACTAATGATTTGAAGCATTTTGATATCGCTTGCTAAATGTGTATATACAAGAAAATCGACTTTATACCTAAATATAAGATAACGGAATTCTTCTACATGCACTGCCGTTATACCGTTAAGGCTTTATGTAGACTTCAGTAAGCTAAAAAATGTTTATTAACTTAATATGTTAAACTAATGATTTGAAGCATTTCGATATCGATATCTAAATGTGTATATAAAAGAAAATCGACTTTATACCTAAATAAAAGATTACGGAATTCTTCTACCTGCACTGCCGTAATGCCGCCGTGGCTATATGCCCACTTCAGATCGTTAAAGAAGGTTTATTAACTTAAATATGCTAAGATAATGAGTTGAAGCATTTCGATAACGCTTGCTAAATGTGTATATACAAAAAAATCGACTTTATACCTAAATATAAGGTAACGGAATTCTTCTACATGCACTGCCGTTATGCCGAAATGGCTCTATATCAACTTCAATACGTTAAAGAAGGTTAATTAGCTTAAATGAGTTAAACTTATGATTTGAAGCATTTGGAAATCGCTTGCTAAATTTGTATATACAAGAAAATCGACTTTATACCTAAATAAAAGATTACGGAATTCTTCTAAATGCACTGCCGTTATGCCGCCATAGCTTTATATCAACTTTAATACGTTAAAGAAGGTTAATTAACTTAAATATGTTAAACTAATGATTTGAAGCATTTCGATATCGCTTGCTAAATGTGTATATACAAGAAAATCGACTTTATACCTAAATATAAGATAACGGAATTCTTCTACATGCACTGCCGTAATGCCGTCGTGGCTATATGCCAAATTCAGATCGTTAAAGAAGGTTAATTAACTTAAATATGTTAAACTAATGACTTGAAGCATTTCGTTATCGATTGCTAAATGTGTATATACAAGAAAATCGACTTTATACCCAAATATAAGATAACGGAATTCTTCTACATGCACTGCCGTAATGCCGTCGTGGCTATATGCCAAATTCAGATCGTTAAAGAAGGTTAATTAACTTAAATATGTTAAACTAATGACTTGAAGCATTTCGTTATCGGTTGCTAAATGTGTATATACAACAAAATCGACTTTATACCTAAATATAAGATTACGGAATTCTTCTAAATGCACTGCCGTTATGCCGCCATGGCTCTATATATCAACTTCAATACGTTAAAGAATTTTAACTAACTTAAATATGTTAAACTAATGATTTGAAGCATTTCGATATCGCTTGCTAAATGTGTCTATTCAAGAAAATCGAATTTATACCTAAATACGAGATTACGGAATTCTGAAATGCACTGCAGTTATACCGTTAAGGCTTTATGTAGACTTAAGTAAGATAAAGAGGGTTAATTAACTTAAATATGTTAAACTAATGATTTGAAGCATTTCGATATCAATTGCTAAATGTGTTTATACAAAAAAATGAATTCTATACCTAAATATAAAACTACGGAATTCTTCTACATGCACTGCCGTTATGCCGCCATGGCTTCATGTCACTTTCGGTAGGTTAAAGAAAGTAATTCACCTTAAATATGTTAAACTAATGATTTGAAGCATTTCGATATCGATTGCTAAATGTGCTAGTACAAGAAACTTGACTTTATACCTAAACATAGGATAACGGAATTCTTCCAAATGCACTGCCGTTATACCGCCATGGCTTTATGTTAACTTCATTTAGTTAAAGAAGGTTTATTAACTTAACTATGTTAAACCAGTTATTTGAAGCATTTCGATATCGATTGCTTAATGCATATATACAAGAAAATCGAATATACCTAAATATAAGATTACGGAATTCTTCCAAATTACTGTCGTTATGGCGGCATGGCTTTATTTCACCTTCAATACGTTAAAGATGGTTAATTAACTTAAATATGTTAAACCAATGATTTGAGGCATTTCGCTATCGATTGCTAAATATGTATATACAAGAAAATCGACTTTATAGCTAAATATAAGATTACGGAATTCTTCTAAATGCACTGCCGTTATGTAGTTATGGCTTTATATCAACTTCAGTTAGTTAAAGAAGGTTTATTAACTTAAATATGTTAAACTAATGATTTGAAGCATTTCGATATCGATTGCTAAATGAGTATATACAAGAAAATCGACTTTATACCTAAATACATGATAACGGAATTCTTCTACATGCACTGCCGTTATGCCGTTAAGGCATTTGTAGACTTCAGTAAGATAAAGAGGGTTAGTTAACTTAAATATGTTAAACTAATGATTTGATGCACTTCGATATCGATTGCTAAATGTGTATATACAAGAAAATCGACTTTATACCTAAATATAAGATTACGTAATACTTCTAAATGCTTTGCCGTTATGCCGTAAAGGCGTTTGTAGATTCCAGTAAGATAAAGAGGGCTAATTAACTTAAATATGTTAAACTAATGATTTGAGGCATTTCGGTATCGATTGCTAAATGTGTATATACAAGAAAATCGACTTTATACCTAAATACATGATAACGGAATTCTTCTACATGCACTGCCGTTATGCCGTTAAGGCATTTGTAGACTTCAGTAAGATAAAGAGGGTTAGTTAACTTAAATATGTTAAACTAATGATTTGAAGCACTTCGATATCGATTGCTAAATGTGTATATACAAGAAAATCGACTTAATATCTAAATATAAGATTACGGAATTCTTCCAAATGTACCGTCGTTATGTCGCCATGGCTTTATATCATCTTCAATACGTTAAAGAAGCTTTATTAACTTAAATATGTTAAACTAATGATTTGAAGATTTTCGAAAGCGATTGCTAAATGCATATATACAACAAAATCGACTTAATACCTAAATATAAGATTACGGATTTCTTCTACATGCACTGCCGTTATGCCGCCATGGCTTTGTGTTAACTTCGGTTTAAAGTAGGTTTTTAAACTTAAATATGTCAAACTAATGATTTGAAGCATTTCGATATCGATTGCTAAAAGAGTATATACAAGAAAATCGACTTTTTACCTAAACATAAGATTACGGAATTCTTCTAAATGCTTTGCCGTTATGCCATTAAGGCGTTTGTAGACTTCAGTAAGATAAAGAGGGTTAACTTAAATATGTTAAACTAAAGATTTGAGGCATTTCGATATCGATTGCTAAATGAGTATATACAAGAAAACCGACTTTATACCTAAATATAAGATTACAAAATTCTTCTAAATGCTTTGCCGTTATGCCGTAAAGGCGTTTGTAGACTCCAGTAAGATAAAGAGGGCTAATTAACTTAAATATGTTAAACTAATGATTTGAGGCATTTCGATATCGATTGCTAAATGTATATATACAAGAAAATCGACTTTATACCTAAATATATGATAACGGAATTCTTCAACATGCACTGCCGTTATGCCGTTAAGGCGTTTGCAGACTTCAGTAAGATAAAGAGGGTTAATTAACTTAAATATGTTAAACTAATGATTTGAGGCATTTCGATATCGTTTGCTAAATGTGTATATACAAGAAAATCGACTTTATACCTAAATAAAAGATAACGGAATTCTTCTACATGCACAGCCGTAATGCCGTCGTGGCTATATGCCAAATTCAGATCGTTAAAGAAGGTTAATTAACTTAAATATGTTAAACTAATGATTTGAAGATTTTCGAAATCGATTGCTAAATGCAAATATACAAGAAAATCTTCTTTATACTTGAATATAAGATTACGGAATTCTTCCAAATGTACTGCCGTTATGCCGCCA
>JAPZAG010003541.1:0-10028 GCA_027475135.1 Bactrocera correcta | reverse complement strand
AAAACAAATTTCGGACAAATGACCACCACGGCTGAGTTTACAGTAGCTTATCCGATCCACCCAATTTTGGAGTACTTTCTCTATGGTTTCAGGTCTTATGGCAGCTACAGCAGCTTGAATCTCGTACTTTAGATCTTGAATTGTTTCTGGATGGTTGGCGTAACATTTACCTTTAACAGCTCCCCACAGAAAATAGTTCAACGGAGTTAAATCGCAGCTTCTGAGAGGCCAATTCACATCACCTCTTCTGCTGATTATGCGATTTTTGAAGATAGGGCGTAAAAGATTGAGTGTAGCATTTGCTGTATGGCACGTAGCGCCGTCCTGCTGGAACCAAATGTTGTCCAAGTTTTCCTCTTTAATTTGCTTGAAGAAAAATTCGGTTAACATAGCGAGATACCGCTCACCATTGATGGTTACGGCGGTTCCTTCTTCATTTTCGAAGAAAAATGTGCCGATGTTTCCACCAGACCAAAATCCGCACCATACAGTGATTCGTGCCGGGTGCATTGGCTTCTCGACGATTACGTGCGGGTTTTCTGTGCCCCAAATACGACAATTCTGCTTGTTAACGTAACCATCGAGGTGGAAATGAGCCTCGTCCGAAAAGATGATTTTTCGGTAAAATTGACCATCCACTTGACTCACCACTTTGAAAAAAAGTTTTCAATATTTCCCGGCTATCTTTCAGTGAATAGCGACCCATTTCGTAAATTTTAGACTTTTTACTGGATATCTGTCACTTTCCGAATGGCATTTGTCGTTTCCAATGTCGAAATGTAGATAATTCAAATTTAAACGTTAGATGGTCCACCCGTTAATAAGAAGTAGGTACGCATCGCATTTGTAATATCAATTTTATACACAGTTCACATATGCATTTAGGTTATCAACATATCTTCGTGGTGGGATCAGCGCTCTCGCTTGATACTTGGGAGCTATCCAAACCCTTTATATGCCATGTTGTAATGTGCAACCTCTGAAACATCTTGAGAAACCCTGGACCGTCAGTTTCAATACTTTCCATTCGCATAAAAGATATTTTATAGTCTCCTTTTCGTTTATCTCCGAACAGCTTCTACATGCGTTTCGTTAATACTAAAAATATGCCTAATGGATATTTCTTAATAGAGGCTATTCATAATGATTGCGTTTATAACTGCTTTCCTGATTGCTTTACGGACTCTGCATGTCAGTGGGTTTTAAAGGGGCTGTACTACTTTTTTTTTTGCTGCAGCTAATTTTAATATCCAGAAGTCAATACGTATGTGTTTGACACCTGTTTGTTTTGCGTATAACAATCTAGGAGAAACCCGTTTCAAGGATTAGGTTTCTGCCTACAGTTTGTGACCAGTTCGGGTCAAATTGGAACGCCTGATAGTGATGTGTGTAGGGTTTTTATGGTAAATACTGAGTATGTGAGTTCCTTAATTTATTGAAGTTAGCGTGTTCTCCTAACGATGCAGCAAAATGGATAAAATCGGCAGAAAACCCGTCTGTTCCTCCGGAAAAATAAATGATGCACCAAACCACGAATATTGAATAAAATAATTAGCACCACCTTGATTTTTAAGCGGTTCTGACGTGGCTTTTATGGTTTCTTCCGTTCCCGTTTTTTTTCTGCGGATTCGGAATTCGCACGATTGAGCATGTCTAAAGAGACCAGTTTACCATACTTTTTTTGAAAAAAATTCAGCTTTATCGGGATGTGTCACACAAGAACGAGTTTCATGAGAGATGTCGAGCTTTCTTGCGATCCTCTCTAACACTTAGGTGACAATTTTCAAGCACCAGATCCTGCACTTTTTAATATTTTCATCGGTTGAAAAGTTCGAAGGTCGTCCAGAACGAAACATGCCTTCGATGATCTATCGACCTTCTTTTTACTGCGACGTAAAGTACCCATATCATTGGCTTTGCATATAATATTGCTGTTGTGGTGATAGCTAAGCACATAGAGGAAAGATATTATTTCGATAATCAATCAAAGAACAATATTACCAATTAGTGATTGGCTTAAAACTAATGGACTTACTCTAGCAAAGAGTAAGAATGAAGCCCTGCTTTTCACGTATTGTATAGGAAAACCCACGAGACTGCTTTATTCTGTACAAAAGCTGTTAAAGAGTCTGGAATCAGCTGTTTTTAAATGTGCTGAATGGCAGTTCGAAGTATTATTCACAAGTGTGCAAAAGCGTTTTGCTGAAAGTGAACACAAAAAAAGTGATCAGCGATGGAATTCGAAGGTAATAGTGGGATTGCTTTATATTTAGTTGGAAAATCACAGCCCAACAATTGTTCGTGAGCTTAAACACCTTAATGTGAATACATTTTTTGTTTATCGCACCATCACTCGTTACATTGATACTGGTAGCATCACAAACCGCCATGGAGGTGGTCATCAAAAGACTGCAACGTCACGTGAGATGGTTCGGAAAGTGAAGAAGCGACTTGAGCGATATCCACGATGAAGTGCCAATCAAATGGCTAAAGAACTGAAAATATCCCACCGCAACATCCGACGCATATTGAAAAATGAGATCAAGGTCAAGCCTTACAAGTTCCAAAAGGCCCATGATTTCACACCGAAGCAGCAACAACTAAGACTTAAGAGAGGGAAGCAGTTGCTTCGTTTGGGCCCCAAAGCGGTCAAATTCCGAACATTGTGTTTTCTAACGAAAAAATTTTTCCAATTGAGCAATTCGTAAGCTCTCAAAACGATAGGGTTTACTTGACCGACCGTTCCAAATAATGGTTTGGGCCGCTGTCACCGCAGATGGGCTCTCTCCAATTGTTTTTTATCGAGCCTGGCGTCAAAGTAAATGCGAAAGTGTTCTGGAGGCTGCTTTGAAGCCGTCGGCAAACAAAAATTTCGGTCGCAAGCCATGGACGTTTCAACAAGACTCAGCACCGTCTCACAAAGCACAAGTGAACCAAGAATGGCTGAAAAACATCGTTCCAAACTACTACCACACAATGGCTCTCGAATTCACCAGATGCGAATCCAATTGATTATTGTCTCTAGGACATTTTGGAGAGCAAGGTCCGAAGTAAAAACTATACCAGTCTCGAGACGCTGAAGAAAGTCATTGTCCGTAAGTGGGCCAAAATACCGGTAAGTCACATTCGGGCAGCTTGCGATTCGTTTTTGACCGTCTCAAGGCCATAGTTAAGGCAAAAGGTGGTCATATCGAGCAAAAGTGAGATGGTCCTAAATATATGATTATTTTCACACGTTTTGTACTTTCATATAAATAAAAATAATTTTCCAAACCGAAAGTACCGGTTTTTTAATTGGTTACACTTCGAGTGCCGGACCCAGCCAGTATCAGCACACAACCAGCTACTAAATATCTAAGAATTGTTCTTGATGAGACGATGAAGAGTTGGCAAAGATGATGGGAAGGCAATCTAAATGGACACACGGCGAGGCAGATTTCTATTTTACGCAAATTATCACAGGGTATGACTGTTTCAAAGCATATTTGAATCGCTTTAAGCATTAAAATGATGACCGCGATAATTGCGGTCGTGAGACAATTGAGAACGTAGAGCAGACGTTGTTCCATTGTGCTCAAGAGAGGCGTTACCTCAAGAGTTGACTCAAAAGACTAGTGGAATGCAAAGAGGCAGAGGACAGCAGCGGAGAAGAGAACTCCAAAACAAAGTTGACCACTAAAATGCGGACCAAACAAACGCGAACCAAAACAACAAAATCATAAGGAAAGGGTTTGGCGACAAACATTTCACAGAGCGGAATCAGAGACCAACAAATGTTGCGTAAAGTAACTTGTAACTTAATGCTCAAGCATCCACCCGATGTAATACCTGACGGTGGTGCCGATGGATCGGTACTTGACGAAAAAAAAAAAAAAAACTAAAAAGCATGCTCTTTACAAGAATAGTAAGACTTTAATTTAAATTTAGCGCGAATACCCATTTGTCAAAATATTTCTTTTTAGATTGGTATGATTATCGGTGATGTCTGCGCCAAATGTCACATCAAAATAGTCATTTGCTTTTTAGTATACGCTCGACGATTAACAGCCATTGTTAGAATATCAGAAGACTCAATGAAAATCATTTTGAAAGATCATTGGGGTCTAAGAAAATAGAAAGCACGATTCGTTCCAAAATCACTTGACCTTGTTTTTTTGAAAAAAAAAAAAAAATTTTGATGTGAAAATGCTTTTCGACAATCAGGATGTCATTTAATGAATTATAACTGGCGATAAGGCTTGGATCTATGCTCACGACCCGGAAACTGACGATCAATCGGGCAAATATTGTACTATAGGTGAGCTGAAGCCGAAAAAACCACGTTATTACAGGTCAGTATAAAGGTTAACACGTTGGCAGCCAACTATGAGATAACTCGTAGTATGATTTCCCTTCCCGGAAGCCAACTACCCGTTATCTCGTACTACCTAAAACTACCACTTTTTGTGTAACTGCTTTATAATAGTGTTAGTATCGATAAATGGCTTCTGGGAAAATAAAAAAAAATTTGGCTTTGGCTTCCGTGAGTTTTTTTTTTATTAAAAAAAAGAAATTTTATGGAAAAATTCATTCAATATAATAGAAAAATTAACTCAAATACAATAAATAAAGCAAAAATGTCTTGCGGTATTTTTATTATTATTATTTTTTTTTTTTTTTGAAATTTTGATGACTCATGCCCAGCTCTTGACCGATGCTATGGCTACTATGCCTGCCTATTTCGTCCAATTCAGCAATTTTATCGCAATTTCCGACGACAGGCTTTCCGGAGCGTGCCGCATCTTCGACCACCGCTACACCAGAACGAAAACGTTGAAACCATCGTTGTGCGGTAAAAATGGAAACTGTATCGGGTCCATAAACTGCACAAATTTTATTGGCGGCTTGAGATGCATTTTTGCCTTTATCGTAGTATTACTGTAAAATATGCCGTATTTTCTCTTTATTTTGCTCCATGTTTGCGACGCTGTAACTCACGAACGACAAAAGAAACGACAATCAATCAAACTCGCGTGAAATGAGCTTTGCAAAAAGGTATAGCCTGACTTGATGCGACGAATAAAACTAGAACTACGCTCTTTCAACGGCAACTAGCGAAAATACCGCAAGACTTTTTTGACAACCTAACATATTATTGTTTGTGGTAGTTTTTAAAACAATTTTCCACACAAAGGGCTGGCTTTTCTGGACAGGCTGGACAGAAGTAACGCGTTTCTCGGCGTTTTTTTTCTTGGGTACACACAAGACATGGCTTTGTCGGACGCTGTTTTTTTTCCGTTGGTAGCAGACACTCTAAATAATGGAGCTCTTTAGATATTTTTTTTTAAAAAGTGGTTGAAAATCTTCAATCAACGCCAAGACGAATTCTTCTCTGTACTTTATCAGTTTTATTTTAGATGAAGTTCCTTTTTAGTAAATTCTGTGAACATTTTGTCAATATATCTCTATAATATGAAGTGAAACCTGTTTGTGCCTCTCATAGTCTTTCTTAGAGATGAGTAGTACGAAATCATTTGATCTGATCGGTCAATGCCAGGCATTCCATTATTGTAATCTCGAATTATATTCGGTTTCATAGAAATTGTTCCATTGCGATTGGGCACCTCTACCATTTCAATAGTGTGCATGTTTGAAATGGAAAGGACTTCTCGTTTGTTTTTTCATTTGCATACAGTAACAGGACCATTTGTCTGCCAAAAACACTCCCCTTTTTTTAGTTTACGATTTACCACATCTTTGGGGTTTCCTTTTCTGTTCTTTCATGGGGTTTCCCACACACATAAGTTTTTCCTTTATATAACAGTTTTGTAAGACTAACTGAATTATAAAAATTATCCATATAAAACGCGTAGCCTTTATCGAGATAGTCCTCAAGTAAATGTAAAACAACGTCAGCAGTGTGACCTACAGATTTTCCGCTGTAAATTTTTATTTTTATTACAAGACCGTTGGACTCACATAGTTCATATAGTTTGACACCATATTTGTGTTTTTTATTTTTTATGTATTGGCGGAAAAGCAATCTTCTCCGCCATAGCATCATGGAATCGTCAATGCAAATATTTTTACTTGGTACATAGTTTTCACGCATAACATCGTTGAAATAATTTAGGATTGGTCTCACCTTGTATAATCTGTTGGTAGATGGTTGTGAGTTATCAACCAAATGAAAATTACGAAGTATCAACTGGAATCGATTGTGGTTCATATGTGTGCGCCAAAAGTTTACATTACATAGCTTGTTTGTGGTCCAGTAATGTTCTATTGTTGAAAAAGTACAAGGTCCCATTTGCAATAAAAGTGCAATAAAAACTTTCATCTCCGTAGCACTTACGTATTGTCAATTTGACATCCTTTTAGATTTTTTTATAGCATTTTGATTCCCGTTTTCCAATGTTGCAATTTCTTGCGCAGCACATAAATAGTCTGTTCTACCAGTAATGCAAGAAACTCATCCGAAAAAAATAAATCCATCAGCGTTTATACTGTAAAATTTGATGTATCTAATTTTACACCAACATTTTCTTCAAAAAGAAATAATTCAGAATTGTGTTGAACTTCTGTCCACAAATCATCATTCTCATTTGACGTTGTTGCTTGAAAATCATCGTCATTATTATCAGATTCGGGGACATCTTCAGGTTCGGAGATGACTTCATCTTCACTATCACTTGTTGAAAAAAAATAATAATAAAATTATGATAATTTTAATATATAATAATAACTATAAAACAAAATACTAAAGAAAGCAAAAATGATGTTTTTTAGGAAAAAAAGGACCTACCTACTACGAGGTAATTCGTAGCGTTCTTTCCCAGACGCCAACTACGAGTTAACTCGTAGGTCCTTTTTCTCCTTAAAAAACATCTTTTTTGATTTTTGATGATACCAATGATCTAGAAATAGAGTTTTTAGTAATATAATGTAATATAATGTGAAAAAATCAAAATGTCATTTTTGGACAGTTTTTAGAAAATGGCCTTGGCGGTCAACGTGTTCAGATGAGAGTTTTCTTCGATTGTCACAGCCGTCTTCTGACCGTCAAGAAGGAACACTATTTGAGTGTTGTGCGACGTTGGTCTCCTTGATTTTCACTACGATAATGCACAGTCGCATACTGCATTGATTCTTCGTAGGATTTTTTTTAAATTTTCAAGCAATATCATTTCACAACCACCGTGTTCTCCTGATTTAGCTCCGCGTGACTTCTGGCTATTCAGCAAACTATTTGGAGCCAATCAGAAACATAAAACGTGAATTGACTTTAACACTTGTTTCCAGGTTTGGAAAAAACTTTGGTACAAGTGTGTTAGGGCCAAGGGGGATTACTTCGAGTATGATGAAGAATTTAAAAATTATGCGCAAAGTCTTACTAATTTTTGCCCATAGTAGTATGTAAAGATTTTAATTCGTAAGGTGCGATAATCACAAAGTATTGCTACCTTTTTATGTATGTTGCACGGTTTTTTTCGCATGACAAGCTGCTCGGAATTTTTGTGCTTACCACTACAACTGTTGCGTTTCATGTTGTTACTACAGTAATAGTTAGTTTGACGTTACGTTGACAACTGCAAAACCGGTACACCCCTCAGTCGTAGTGTTCCGCTATTCCACACATATACACCCATAAGGGCGCTTATATGAATGTGGTGTGCCGGTGCTTGTTGCAGCTATCTAGTACTTGTATTGTACGTTTGTGTTGTTGTTGGAATTGCAGATTTCATGTATGCGCTGTTGGCGTGTTGATTTCTTGTTTTCACTTAAAATTGCATCTTTTGTAGTTCGCCGTTGTCGGCAATGTCTGGCATGCCTAAATGTATGCTACCACACATAGGCAACCGCACACGTGTGTGCGTCATGTAGGGGCTTATAGTAAGGCTTTGGTAGGTGTTGAAGCAGCAATTGTACAACAGCTGTTGGCTTTGTCGTCTAACACTCACCGCCCGGATGTCATTCAAATATGCCCCTCGGCGCTACCTCTTGCCTAGCCCCATATATCCCATTCGGCGCAACGACTTGAACAGTCGTTCGTTTACTAAGTTGCCAGCTTGTTTGTTTATTTGCTTGCTTGTTTGTTTGTTTACTAAAACTTTAACAAGTAGTTAGTTTGATTGTTGTTTGCACAGCGACAATATTTACGCGATTTGATGCTGCAACAGCATCGAAAGGCAGCCGAAGTTGGCGTTGCCCGCACACGCCCGTTCATTTGCGTAAAGTTGCTTGCTTGAGGCTGCGGCATTTCTCTAAATTTCAACGACGCGTTCACTAATTTTGCCTTTCGCATTTCAAATTTTGCAATTGTTTAACATTTTGTGGAAATTTAAATTTCTTATTTGATATTTGGTTACATTTAGCAGTGAAACTTTTACTTAACACCAGCGTGTGTGTGTTGGTGTATGTGCGCTCTCAAAGGAAAACTCACATGTGCAAATGCTTTGATTGCTGCTCAATTCTTTCCTCGTATCCTCGCAGACGTCGCGTAGTGCTGCGGAATGTGAACACCTGCGAAAATGCAGTCTTGTCTCTTATAACAATTAGGTGTGTGCGCATAAGCAGTTGTTATTGTAATGTGGTTTTGGTTTCAGAACTCTTTGAGGGGACTCGTTGCAATTTAGAAGTTTTTCCCTCCATATTTTAAAAAATATCAAAAGGTTTCAAAGATTCACGCATTCTAAAGCGCAGTAGGTGTTTATTGGTATCGCAATGAAATGTGAATAATTATGTAACCATTGTGCCAGTCATTTTTATCGGCATTGATCGAGAGTTATATGGATACAGTTCGGTTTGTGCTATGTTATAAGTATAATCCTCGTCTACTTGCGCTAGACTCCTATGCTACCCTTTTAAATAACTTAAGCAGTTTTCCTGAGCATTTCGAAATCGAAATCCGAAGAGGATTTACAATATATTACTGTGTAGTTGCTTATTTTTATATTAGTGCAACATGTTGCCATAGAGTATAATAGTTTGTTTCCCGTTTGCTTGTAACACCTAAAACTAATTAGAATAGATAAAGTCAAGATGATGAAAAGAGCTGAAATCTGTTGAACTGTCTATATGAGTTCAGCCGTCAGTGTTCATTCGCTAACTTGAGTAGTAACTAACAGATCATTTGAAAGATCCTCGGCCTACCATAGTACAGAAATTTTTTTTTTTTTTAAAAACTCGTTTATTATTCAACACAGGTTATAGATTATATTTACCCTCCATCTTTTCGATACTATTTTCGAAGTACGATTTGTCTTTTTCTTCAAAATAGGCCTCAGTTTCGGCGATCACATTTATTCGATGAAAATCTCTTCCAAGTGAGCATTCTTTTGAGATTTAAAAACAGGCAATAGTCGCTGGGTTTAAGCAACACTTTTTTTTCTTCGAACGCGGCCATTTTCGTAATAGTCCCTGTTGATGGACATTATGTTTTCAAGGTAGTCAATAAAAAATTTTCCAAGCGCATTCCACAATATAAACGCCTTAACCCTGCCAGCCAGCTTTTAAGTTTTTTCACGCTTTGGGCGGTTCCATCGAATGCAGTCCACACAGATGACTGTGGATTGGACTTCGGAGTGAAATGGTAGAGCCATGTTTCACCCATTGTCACATTTGTTAACGATATACTTACATTTACATACATTAAATGAAGAAAAGCGTTTGTCAGGATTTTTAAAATTGAGTATTCATTAACAATGTTTATTTGTGTGTGTGAAATAAATAGTTCATGTTTAATTTAAAATAAATTAAGAAACGGAAAATGTTGATTGGTGTTACCGCGTCGGTTGATGATTGCTGACTGACTACTCGTATTCTTCTTCTTCTCGATGTTTTTGACATTCATTTACAGTCGGCCTTTCCTGATAAACTTGAGCGACCTCGCTCAACTCGTTATTGATTATTACTTAATCGTTGTCGTCGTCTTCTGGTAATTGACACCAGCGTTTCAACTTATCGATGGAGTAAACAGAAGAATAATGCTTTCTAGTGCGTCGTGTTTGTGGAAGATCTTCTACCACATATCGATCGTGGTCAAGGAC
>JAPZAG010003540.1:0-10047 GCA_027475135.1 Bactrocera correcta | reverse complement strand
GTGAATGAAGTATTCATGTTTAACTCTGTAATTCGTTCACTTTAACTTCACATTTCACTTATTTATTACTTAACAGAAAGTTAACGATAAACATGAGTATATTCATTCGTACAAATTTGTATAAAAAATTTCTGAATATTTTCAAATATTATCTTTCTACACAGAAGCACTTAGTACATAGGTACTGATATACCATTTATAATAATAGCAGCTTGTCTCCCATTAAGAAAATAGAAAACCAGTGCTATATTTGTACTCTGTACACCCTGTATTAGGTTTGCCATGAAGTTAGTAATACTCAGACGGAAACGTTGAAGACCCTAGAAAATATAGACATATACTAAGTATAGGAACGATCAGCATGGCGAACTGAGCCGATTAACCATATTCGTCTGTCTGTACATACGCGAAGTAATCCTTCAGATTTGAGAAATCGATATAAAATTTCGATCATTTTCTTTTTTCCCCAAGAAGTTGTTCATTTGTCGGAACCATCGCCAACAAACTACCGCACAAACTGCCACACAATCTGATCTTTCATTTTCAAGAAATTTGGTATTCTATATTATTGTTTAAGGGGGTATTCTACTCTAGAGTTTTGAAAAATTCGATTTTTTTTTCATATATTCAAAGTTTAGACCCTTAAAAACATAACCTCCAAAGGATTTTTAAATATTAATATTTTTTTAAGAGCTACAGTTACTTTAGTGACGCAGTACCTAGCCCGGTAGGTAGGTAGAGTCACTTTTTAAACGCGTTTTTCTCGAAACTACTTTTTTCCACACGGTACCGGCATTATCTCAAGTTCTATACAACCGATTTACCTAAAATTTAGTGTGAACCTTTTTATATAATCCTTTATCGCTCCTACCAGCATCGTGTCAAAAGTTTTGCTTTTAATTTTTTAAAAAAAATTCAGGAATTTCAAAAAAAGAGTGAAAAAATTATTTTTAATTTCAGGAAACCGTCATTTTTGAAAAAAAAAAATTTCGTGTTCCTTGAGGTAGGGGCTATAACAGCATCCTTACTGATTAAGAATTTCTTTTGATTTTTGTTTTTCAGGTTTGTTGTTCTCCAACAACGAATAAAATAAATGCGATCTTGATTTTTCTTATTTTTCATCATTTCTCAAGGCTTCTGCAAAATATACATAAGTATAGTAAGTTGTCAATCAACAGATAGTTATTCAGCAATAGAACTGGAAGCCAGAAAACTTATCATGCTCGCAAAGGCTACAAAAATCTAAAAACAGAAACTGAATAGGGAAGTCCTAATGGAAATGAAATCTATTGCCTGTCGACTAGTGCAAAGGTCTTTTAAAATGATTAAAAAAAATCGTAGTAAACTGAAGCCCATCGGAAACAAAAGATAAAATTACAAACACTAAAAGAATCATAATTTAGGGGCGATCTGTGGTCCATCTGTGATTAGTTTGCAAGGGTTAAAAATAGTTTATCTCGATTTCCAGCAAAACTACAACTTCTGTGGAAAAAATTTATATGGCAATGTTTTAGGTTATGAAAAGTTCTATAACTTTTACATTTTTTTTAACATAATCTCAAAATGTATGTAAAAAATTCAAATAAGCAAGATTTTCGTTTTTTTTTATTTTTATCTTGTTTTTCATTTTCATCTTGTACAAAAAAATTTTACTTTTACGAAATTAAGTAGGTGTAAACTTGTCTTCTTACATGTAACATAACACTCGAATACCAAAAGTACTCGACCAACAATTATCATCATTAATCCGTATGGCATAATCACCAATTCGCTTTCACCTTCACTTTCATTCGCTACTCACCTCCGTTCAGTCGATCCTCACGTGTATAGTAACGTGCTCGTCGCTTGGAAAAGCAAACAGCCATAGCCAGTATGATGACAACGATTAAAACCAATATAATGCCACCAAGTATGGCGAGAGTATTAAGGCCACCTAAAAGTAAACAAGCGAAGGGTGAAAATAGTGAGTAAATAAAGGAATGGAGAAGGAAAATAGTTGTAATAAGAAAAGTGCAAAACCAAGTGTTAAACTCATTATGGTAAGGCAACTAGGTAACAAGAGAAACTGTAAGCTTGTTGTAGGGCAACGAAACCCCTGATTATTCTTGCTAGTTTGCTCTTTACTCAATTACTGCATGATTTTTTAAATTATTAATTACTGCTGTTTAATCAACTTTGTTTCAATAAGGTTAATGTGAATGCAAAGCGTGTTCGCAAAGTTAAGAAATAAAGTTAATGGCATTTATGGGGTTCATATCTATATTCGGCTTGAAAACCGAAAGTTAGCACTTTTAAATCATGATATCGACTTGACGTCCTGTGCGGCCAAAATAGTTAAAAATTAGAAAGATTGTTACAAAATACAAGAAGAGCTCCCAGAATATATGGAAGTCACTTAAGTAGTCCACTAGCTTTGCTGGGTGGTTTAGCCTCATCGCCTTAGAACGTGCCTTATACTTCTTCTTTGGTATTATAAGCGTGGATCAGTCTGGAATGAGTACACGAAACTTTGCCAGTTCCTAGGTCACGCCAAAAGCGGATTACCATTTTCCCCGCTGACGACAGGGAATAACCAGCGCGTTCGTTGGATTTGTATGCACTTAATTATACCCATGTCACCATATAGCTCACACAGTTCGTGGTTCCACTTTCTTCGATACTCATCGCTCATGCGGACGGCTCCACAGATCTTGCGAAAAACAGTTCTCTCGAATGCGCCAAGTGCTATCTCATTTCGGGTCGTCATCGTCTATGCTTCTGCGCCATATAAAAATACGGGAGTAATGAGAGACTTACTATATACTCAGAGAGGTTCTGTCAGTGCTGACGAAAGCGGCTTTGAAATCGACTAAAAGGCGATGGGTGTCGATCTGTTTATGAAGAGTATTTTCATGACTTGACGTGTTGTGAAAATCTGGTTTATGGTAGACTTGCAATTCTAAAGCCAAACTGATAATTTTATTTACAAGAGGTTGAATCTCCCACAAACTACTGTTTCAAAGATCCTTATAAGCCATGTTAAGAAAGCTGATCACTCGATAGTTAACGCGGATTCCGGGATAACCCTTCATTGGGCACATACTCATCTGACCAAATCATTGATTGATTGATTGATTAAAATATCAGGAATGCACCGCGACCTTTGGTTTATTGTGCCCTCTCCTGATTCACATTGACTCACTTAGCCCCAGCGCATAGATGAAATCCAACAGCTTACCGGGAGCTAGTGAGGTAATGTGATTCCTATCCAAGGGTCTTGATCCTGCGTCTACAGACTGCTGTGCAGTCGAACAGCAGGTGCTCCGGGGTTTCAGGCTCCATATCGCAGAACCGGCAGCTTGCACAAAAGGATAGGCCCATGCTATGCATATGCCTGTTCAGTTTGCAGTGGCCAGTGTACCATGCGACCAGTAACCTGAGTCTATTCCTGGGGAGGTTTATCACAGCTTTGAACCTTTTCAAGTTGTAACCTTCCTTTAGCAGCTTGGCATGTCTCATACTGTGAGTTTGGTGCCAATGTTCCTCCCTGCCCACTGCTTCTTCCTTTCGGAGCAGCTCTCTCATAGTATGGGGACCCACCCCCATAAAGCGTTCGAAGGGGACCAAATCATGCTTAGCAATTGAAGCATCTGCTTTTACAACTCCTCTCTGCCGGCTTTAAACAGCTCAGTCGATAATTCATCGGCCACTGAGGCTTTGCTATATTTAAGCTGCTTCACATTACCGCTTTGAACCTTTTCAAGTTGTAACCTTCCTTTAGCAGCTTGGCATGTCTCATACTGTGAGTTTGGTGCCAATGTTCCTCCCTGCCCACTGCTTCTTCCTTTCGGAGCAGCTCTCTCATAGTATGGGGACCCACCCCCATAAAGCGTTCGAAGGGGACCAAATCATGCTTAGCAATTGAAGCATCTGCTTTTACAACTCCTCTCTGCCGGCTTTAAACAGCTCAGTCGATAATTCATCGGCCACTGAGGCTTTGCTATATTTAAGCTGCTTCACATTACCACTTGTTTCGGTCGTTGCGGAACGCCCTCACTGGAATACGGCTCATCTCAGAAGAGGATTTCAAAAATTGGCCGTCAAGCTAGCGGAGTTCTATTGGAAAGGCATCCACAAATTGGCAGAACGATTGGAAAATGCTATAGCTTCAGCAGTGTATTGAATAGTTCCATTCTACACTTTTTTTTTTAAATAAAGCTTTAAATTAAAAATAAAAATTTTTTCTAAAATGTTTTGTAGTTCCGGGAACCAGCAGCAATTTTTGAAATCAATGGAAAGTGTTGACGGATTCAAATCCATAAAGGTTTTTATAGTGGCATAATCGATGGTAATCATTACTTAATTTATTTTGTAATCATTGCATCTTCTGCTTTATTCACGTAATCATTGAATAATATATTGTAATCATTACTTTCGCAAATACGCGAATAATTATTCTTACCTCGTTCAAGAAAATTGTGCGAAGTACTGGCTGCATTCTGCTCCTCATCGGTTATGTAGTCCAAGCAATCATGCAGCTTCGATATGTCCAAATCAGTGATTTCAGAGCCGCGCAACGGTTTCGGCAAAAAGCAAATCGGATAAGTTTCCCATTTCCACTGGAGCTGCAGCGAAATATACATAAGTAAATCCATAAATATATGCGAAAGCAGCGTTGTTCCGTAAAAAACAAGCGCATAAATTCGGAACTAAAATAGGAGTTTGCCACAAATCACAGTTGTGACTGCAAAAAATGCAAAAACAAATGCGCTATATTTCTTCTAGCGTACGATTTCGCATTTGCAAGTATTTGCATACAAATGCAAACGAAATTGCGAGTAAATTTATCGAAAGTATAGCTAAAAAATAACATTAAATGCAATTCGAAAAGTCGCAGCGCCACCAGCAGCAACGCGATCATAGTGACTGTGGCAATGCTTGTTGCACGAGCAGAGCTGCGCTATTCTAGCATTGCTTTTTTTTTTGCCTTTGCTTTTTGAGGTCAAATTGTCTAGGGTACTCACATGTTGCACGACATTTATTAATTTTCCCATGTGACATTCGTCGCATATCAGCGGATTGTTGTCCAGCCGCACGTTGCGTATGCGCTGAATGCGCACCACTGTGTCCTCGTTGATGCCGTACAATTGGTTGCGCGACAAGTCCAAAAACTGTTGGCGTTAGTTGTGCGCAGATTAGTTGCGAACGGTTCGTGTAATTATGCATATGTGTGACGCATGTAATGAAAAGAGAAATGCTTTTTAATGATTTAAGTCCAGATGTGCAGAAGAGTGTACTTATATATAGTATATACAAAAGTATTCTAATAATATTGTAAGATATAAATTATGGGAGTATTGCCCCTTAGTATTTCTAAAAAATTAAGTTGGAGTTAAAGTTTGGAATTTTTTTGTCTAGTGGCCGAATAATGTGTCTCTTTATAAAATCAAATAGTACTCTTCACACCGAATTATTTTGTTTTGTTGTTGTTTACCTTAGCATAAGAACAACAAATTTTTTCTGAGAGAATTACGGAAAACCACTTAAGCTAGTTTAAGTTAGGTTAGAGGGTTGATCCCTCAGCTTAGTCTATTATGTATAGCCTAGGGTGATTCAAAAAAAAAAGTTTTCGTTTGGTACTCGGAAAAATAGGTTCCTAGACACCTCTTAGAAAGCCTCTCCAAGCATGAGTTCTTAATTGTAACAGGAAGGTCCTCCTACATACACTTACTTTCAGATAGAAAAATTTATGTCTGGTTTCCCAACTACTTGAAAAAATATCTTGTTCCTTAGATTTTGTAGGAAATCGAATGCTCTACAAAAAAGGTCTATGCGATTTCGATATCTGAAGTCCCTCAAAGTTGGACATCAGCTTTCGGCAAAAACGTCTTGATCCTAACACAATTTTGCTTAGGTGCTTGATTTCTACATTCACCATTTCAACTCAGTACCTTTTGCCTTGGTCAGACATATCGGAATGTTAGGGGAGTAATTGTTGAGATCCTTCTATCTCATCTCCTACTTCTTAACTAAACGGATATTTATAACTTTCGATTTGAGTTCAAATGATAAAGCATTTAACTATTTTTGCCATCCAAATAAAATATTTTAGAAACGGTTTACAAAGGAAGTCTAACTAAGAGGCAGAAAGGGACGTCGGATAAGTAACATAAGTAATCAGGATAATGAGCTGAGCCTATCTTTATATACGGAATTCTTTTATATGGCTTTCGCCATGGACATGGTGCTATATTCAGGCTATATGGTAGATGCAATAAAACCTCCCATCCAAGCTCTCCTAGCTTCTAACGAGCCATCAACGAAGTGTGTGGTCTGGCGTTGGTGGAACACTACACCTTTCCTGTTGGCCAATTTTGGACGCTTCTGGTTGATCGCCTGCTTCAAGCGGTCCAGTTGTTCGCAGTAGATGGTAAAATTAAGCGTCTGGCTTTATCGGAGCAGCTCATTGTCGATGATTCCCTTCCAATCCCACCCAACACACAGCAAAACCTTCCTGGCCCTCAATCCCGGCTTGGCCACTGTTTGGCACGATTCACCGGCCTTCGACCGTGACCGTTTTCACTTGAAATTGTTCAACAGCATATTGCAGGCGCTGATTTGGTCCAGAATTTTTTTTTTTGCGTCAAATCATGCGGCACCCAAACATCAACATTTTTTGTGTATCCAGCCTTCTGAAGATGGTTTAAAATGGTTTGGTGACTAACTCCCATGTGATGGGATGTTTTCCATGATTTGATCGGTATTCGTCCTCACAGATCGGCTGGCTTATGCATGGTGTCGTTTTCACCCGCTCTGAATCGTCGAAACCATTCGTCCGCAGTTCGAAGTGATAAAGTACCACCCCCCAAAACAAAATTAATCTCATGTCACGTTTCTCTAGCGGATTTGCCTTTAACGAAGGAAAACTGTAAAATAGCGCGAATTTCGGCGTTAGTGAACTCCATGTTTACAAGTCTATAACAGTTGAACGCCATATCCAAACTAATCATGCATAGCGTTGTTTCGTAGGCTATGTCAAGACCTTTCGAAGATGTATAGTATTGCCAGATACGAGGTCTGTAGCGCTTTATACATAGCTAGCAAAAATCAAAAACCTAAAAGGCGGAAAAGAGATATTTGAAAACATAATGTTATCTCTATTCTCCTATTTGTTCTTCTTCTTCTTAATTGGCGTAGACACCGCTTACGCGATTATAGCCGAGTTAACAACCGCGCGCTAGTCGTTTCTTCTCTTCGCTACGTGGCACCAATTGGATATTCCAAGCGAAGCCAGGTCCTTCTCCACTTGGCTCTTCCAACGGAGTGGAGGTCTTCCTCTTCATCTGCTTCCTTCGGGGAGTACTGCGTCGAATACTTTCAGAGCTCTAGTGTTTTCATCCATCCCGGGCAACATGACCTAGCCAGCGTAGCCGCTGTCTTTTAAATTTGCTGAACTATGTCAATGTCGTCGTATATCTCGTACAGCTCATCGTTCCATCGAATGCGATTTTCGCCGTGGCCAACGCGCAAAGAACCATAGTTCTTTCGCAGAATTTTTTTCTCGAAAACTCGCAACGTCGACTCATCCGTTGTTGACATCGTCCATGCCTCTGCACTTTATAGCAGCACGGGAATTATGAGTGACTTTGGTTTTTGTTTGTCGAAAGAGGAGTTTGCTTCTCAATTGCTTACTCAGTCCGAAGTAGCACCTGTTGGCAAGTGTTATCCTGCGTTGGATTTCTAGGCTGACGTTGTTTGGTGGTTTTTACGCTGGTTCCAAGATAGACGAAATTATCTACAACTTCAAAGTTATGACCATCAACAGTGACGTGGGAGCCAAGTCTCGAGTGCGACGACTGTTTGTTAGATG
Source organism: Bactrocera correcta (assembly GCA_027475135.1). Classification (NCBI taxonomy): domain Eukaryota; kingdom Metazoa; phylum Arthropoda; class Insecta; order Diptera; family Tephritidae; genus Bactrocera; species Bactrocera correcta. Next base: position 2,198 of record JAPZAG010003540.1, on the reverse strand, counting down.
ACAGGAGATATTTCGTCTTGCCCTCGTTCACTGCCAGACTCATTTGCGTTGCTTCCTTGTTAAGTCTGGAGAAAGCAGAACTAACTGTATAGTCTCATAGAAGATGGTACATTCTCTATTTAGTTCTTCAGCTCGAACTATTTTCTCCAGAAGCAGATTGAAGAAGTCAAGTCTCCTATTTGTTAGTAATCGTTATTTTAAATTTGCATAGTACTGTGAGCAAATAATAGTAAGACTTTTTAATTTAAATTTCACCTGAAAGACACATTTGCCCAAATATTTGTTTCCTAGATTGTCAATGACATCTGTGCCAAATTTCAGATAAAACTAATCATTAGTTTTAAGTATGAGCTTGTATTTCTGAAGAACATAAAGTGTAGTTGGTGGTTTTCAGAATATTGGAAAGTCCTTCGATGAAAATTATTTTTCACAAGTAAATGCTTCAAAGAGGGGCGAGAACGTGTTGATGAGGAATCACGACCAGGACGGTCATCAACATTAACTGACGGGCAACACTTTGAAGCAATGCTCTTCCACTACCGAGATGTTATGAATCATATGATGGCGATGAGTCTTAGATTTATGCTTATGCCCAGAAACAAAAAAAACCAATCTAACGACAATCGGGGCAAAAGTGAGCCGAAGTCAACACCAAAGCGGGTCAAAAATCAAGGTATTGACAGTTTTCTTCGATTATCAAGGTGTGGTGTATTCCGAATTCCCACCAGCTGTTCGCACTGTCAACAAGGAATATTATTTGAGTGTTATGCATCGTTTGCGCTAAACCATTCGTAAGAAGAGGCCATATTTATGGGCCGGTAACTGTTATCTTTGCAATACGATAATGCACCGTCGCATATTGAATTGATTCTTCGTGAGTTTTCAGCCAAATTTTCGACCAATGTCGTTCCGCAACCACCGCATTCGCCTGATTTAACTTCGAGAGACTTCTGGCTATTCAACAAACTCAAGCGAGCGCTCTGGAGAAACCGGACAAAGACATTAAACGTGAATCGCTACACGCCTTGAAGGCTATTCCGAAAATTGACTTTAATAACTCATTCGAAGTTTCCACAAAACGTTGGTAGAAGTATATAGGGGCCAGAGGAGATTACTTTGAGGGGGCACCGAATTATAGATTTTGAAGAATAAATTAAGAATTTTCAAATTATGAATAAAATCTTAATATTTTTTGTCATAGTACTCGTAGTATATACATACCTACATAAGTCATAGCCGAATACGATGAAAAAACAAACAAACACAAAACGACTACAAAAAGCAAAAATTTGGTATTTGACCGAAGAATGAGTACAACATAAGTTAAAGATTATCCCTCACAAATGGCTAATTTATTACTTTTGATAATGATCCTTTTCAAAGCCTGTCGTAATCTGTGAAATCTTGCATTCTTTATCCACTTGGAATATATGACAACAGAAGATTAAATATGGAAGAGTTCATAACTCACATTAAATACTGAAGAACAAAAGGGAATAACTCCAGAGCGTCAAGAACAACATTCGCAAACAGCTAAACGGAAAAATTTAACTGAAATATATAGGTATATTTTTTTAATAAATTTATTAAAGCGCAAAAAACCTGAGTAGCTGAAGATTCACTGAATAAAGGGATGTCATATAGTCTCTTAGAGTTATAACTATATAGTGTTGAGAATTGAACAGCTTAAAAAAAATGAAAAATTTATGATTTGTTAGTTCTTCAATTTTACATAATTTGCGCTCTATGCTTCTCCTCTACAACAAACCAACCAGGAAACTGTTATTTTTAAAAGCTATTATTATGTTACCTTACCCCTCATAGAGCATATTTTGACAGTGATTATTTTTTCAAGCAACCCACTATTTAGCGTAACAACACACTTTGCTGTAAAATTAATAATCCCCTGAAATGTTTCCCAAAAATTTCAAACGTTATAAAATACTTATAATGAATAATATTAGCGTTGCGTATGTTAACTGTAAATATTTTACAAAAATGCCACAAATGCAAAAAAATAATTGAAATATGTTTGTTTGATATTGATTTCGTTGTTCATTTCATTTCAGCCAGCAGCAACCGCAAACACTATTTCCCGGAAGTAGGCGAACGCCTGGAGTGCTGCGGTGAACTATTTGTGTAAAATGCGAAATATGTACGTACACACATATTATATACTGAGTGATTGAATGCAAATA
>JAPZAG010003539.1:0-10048 GCA_027475135.1 Bactrocera correcta | reverse complement strand
GATCTGAATTTGGCATATAGCCACGGCGGTATTACGGCAGTGCATTTGGAAGAATTCCGTAATCTTCTGTTTAGGTATAAAGTCGATTTTCTTGTATTTACATATTAAGCAATCGATATCGAAATGCTTTAAATCATTAGTTTAACATATTTAAGTTAATTAACCCTCTCTATCTTACTGAATTCTACATAAAGTCTTAACGGCATAACGGCAGTGCATTTAAAAGAATTCCGTTATCTTATATTTAGGTATAAAGTCGATTTTGTTGTATATACACATTTGGCAAGCGATATCGAAATGCTTCAACTCATTAGTTTAAAATATTTAAGTTAATAAACCTTCTTTAACGAACTGAAGTTGGCATAAAGCCATGGCGGCATAACGGCAGTGCATGTGGAAGAATTCCGTTATCTTATATTTAGGTATAAAGTCGATTTTCTTGTATATACACATTTAGCAGGCGATATCGAAATGCTTCAAATCATTAGTTTATCATATTTAAGTTAATTAACCTTCTTTAACGTATTTAAGTTGATATAAAGCCATGGCGGCATAACGGCAGTGCATTTAGAAGAATTCCGTAATCTTATATTTAGGTATAAAGTCGATTTTCTTGTATATAAACATTTAGCAAGCGATATCGAAATGCTTCAAATCATTAGTTTAACATATTTAAGCTAATTAACCTTCTTTAACATATTGAAGTTGATATAAAGCCATGGCGGCATAACGGCAGTGCATTTGGAAGAATTCCGTAATCTTATATTTAGGTATAAAGTCGATGTTGTTGTATATACACATTTAGCAAGCGATATCGAATTCTTCAACTCATTAGTTTAACATATTTAAGTTAATAAAGCTTCTTTAACGAACTGAAGTTGGCATAAAGCCATGGCGGTATAACGGCAGTGCATGTAGAAGAATTCCGTTATTTTATATTTAGGTATAAAGTCGATTTTCTTGTATATACACATTTAGCTATCGGTATCGAAATGCTTCAAATCATTAGTTTAACATATTTAAGTTAATTAACCTTCTTTAACGTATTGAAGTTGATATAAAGCCATGGCGGCATAACGGCAGTGCATTTGGAAGAATTCCGTAATCTTATATTTAGGTATAAAGTCGATTTTCTTGTATATACACATTTAGCAAGCGATATCGAGATGCTTCAACTCACTAGTTTAACATATTTAAGTTAATAAACCTTCTTTAACGATCTGAAGTTGGCATATAGCCACGGCGGTATTACGGCAGTGCATTTTGAAGAATTCCGTAATCTTTTATTTAGGTATAAACTCGATTTTCTTTTATATACACATTTAGATATCGATATCGAAATGCTTCAAATCATTAGTGTAACATATTAATTTAATAAACATTTTTTAGCTCACTGAAGTCTACATAAAGCCTTAACGGTATAACTGCAGTGCATTCAGAAGAAATCCGTTATCTTATATTTAGGTATAAATTCGATTTTCTTGTATATACACATTTAGCAAGCGATATCGAAATGCGTCAAATCATTAGTTTAACATATTTAAGTTAATTAACCTTCTTTAACGTATTGAAGTTGATATAAAGCCGAGGCGGCATAAAGGCAGTGCAATTAGAAGAATTCCGTAATGTTATAATTTTATATTTAGGTATAAAGTCGATTTTCCTGCATATACACATTTAGCAATCGATATCGAAATGCTTCAAACCATTAGTTTAACATATTTAAAATAATAAACCTTCTTTAGCGTAATGAAGGTGTAATAAAGCCATGGCGGCATAACGACAGTGCTTATAGAAGAATTCCGTAATCTTATATTTAGGTATATAGTCGATTTTCTTGTATTTACACATTTAGCAATCGATACCGAAAATCTTCAAATAATTAGTTTAACATATTTAAGTTAATTAACCTTCTTTAACCTAATGAAGGTAATATAAAGCCATGGCGGCATAACGACAGTGCATTTAGAAGAATTACGTAATCTTATATTTAGATATAAAGTCGATTTTCTTGTATATACGCATTTAGCAATCGATATCGAAAAGCTTCAAATAACTGGTTTGGCATATTTAGGTTAATTTACCTTCTTTATCTTACCGAAGTTTACAAAAAGCCATAACGGCATAACGGCAGTATATTTGGGTGAATTCCGTAATCTTTTACTTAGGTATAAAATCAATTTTCTTGTACATACAAATTTAGAAATCGATATCGAAATGCTTCAAATCAGTAGTTTAGCATATTTAAGTAAATTAACCTTCTTTAGGGTACTGAAATTTATATAAAGCCATAACGGCATAACGGGAGTGTATTTCGATGAATTCCGTAATCATGTATTTAGATATAAAGTCAACTTTCTTGTATATACTCATTTAGCAATCGATATCGAAATGCTTCAAATCATTAGTTTAATATATTTAAGTTAATAAAGCTTCTTTAAAGTAATGAAGGTGATATAAAGCCATATCGGCATAACGGGAGTGTATTTCGATGAATTCCGTAATCTTATATTTAGGTATAAAGTCGACTTTCTTGTATTTACACATTAGCAATCGATATCGAGATGCTTCAACTCATTAGTTTAACATATTTAAGTTAATTAACCTTCTTTAACGTAATGAAGGTGATATAAAGCCATAACGGCATAAAGGCAGTGTATTTCGATGAATTCCGTAATCTTATATTTAGGTATAAAATCGACTTTCTTGTATATAATCATTTAGCAATCTATATCGAGAGGCTTCAAATCATTAGCTTAATATATTTAAGTTAATAAAGCTTATTTAACGCACTGAAGTTAACATAAAGCCATGGCGGCATAACGGCAGTGTATGTAGAAGAATTCCGTAATCTTATATTTAGGTATAAAGTCGATTTTCTTGTATATATACATATAGCAATCGATATCGAAATGCTTCAAATCATAAGTTTAACATATTAAGTTAATAAACATTTTTTAGCTTACTGAAGTCTACATAAAGCCTTAACGGTATAACGGCAGTATATTTAGGAGAATTCCGTAATGTTTTTTATTTTTAGGTATAAAATCGATTTTCTTGTATTTAAAACATTTAGAAATCGATATCGAAATGCTTCAAATCATTATTTTAAAGCATATTTAAAAAAAATTAACCTTCTTTAGGGTATTGAAGGTTATATAAAGCCATGGCGGCATAACGGCAGTGTATTTCAAATGAATTCCGTAATCATGTATTTAGGTATAAAGTCGATTTTCTTGTATATACTCATTTTGCAATCGATATCGAAATGCTTCAAATCATTGGTTTAATATGTTTAAGTTAATTAACCTTCTTTAAAGAAACTAAAGGGTTTATATAAAGCCAAAATCGGCATAACGGCAGTGTATGTGGAGAATTCCGTAATCTTATATTTAGGTATAAAGTCGACTTTCTTGTATTTACACTTTTAGCAATCGATATCAAAGATGCTTAAAACTCATTAGTTTAACATATTTAAGTTAATTAACCTTTTTTAAACCGTAATGAAGGTTATATAAAGCCATGGCGGCGTAACGACAGTGTATTTCAAATGAATTCCGTAATCTTATATTTAGGTAAAAAAGTCGATTTTCTTGAAATATAATATTTCGCAATCTATACCCGAGATGCTTAAAACTCATTAGTTTAATATATTTAAGTTAATAAAGCTTATTTAACGCACTGAATTTAAACAAAAGCCATCGGCATAACGGCAGTGTATGTAGAAGAATTCCGTAATCTTATATTTAGGTATAAAGTCGATTTTCTTGTATATATACATATAGCAATCGATATCGAAATGCTTCAAATCATAAGTTTAACATATTAAGTTAATAAACATTTTTTAGCTTACTGAAGTCTACATAAAGCCTTAACGGTATAACGGCAGTGCATTTAGAAGAATTCCGTAATGTTATAATTTTATATTTAGGTATAAAATCGATTTTCTTGTATTTACACATTTAGCAATCGACATCGAAATGCTTCAAACCATTAGTTTAACATATTTAAAATAATTAACCTTCTTTAACGTATTGAAGGTGATATAGAGCCATGGCGGCATAACGACAGTGCATTTGGAAGAATTCCGTAATCTTATATTTAGGTATAAAGTCGATTTTCTTGTATATACACATTTTGCAATCGATATCAAAATGCTTCAAATAACTGGTTTAGCATGTTTAAGTTAATTAACCTTCTTTATCTTACTGAAGTTTACACAAAGCCATAACGACATAACGGCAGTATATGTGGCAGAATTCCGTAATCTTATATTCAGGTATAAAGTCGATTTTGTTGTACATACACATTTAGCAATCGATATCGAAATGCTTCAAATCATTAGTTTAACATATTTAAGTTAATTAACCTTCTTTACCGTAATGAAGGTTATATAAAGCCATGGCGGCGTAACGACAGTGCATGTAGAAGAATTCCGTAATCTTATATTTAGGTATATAGTCGATTTTTTTGTATTTACACATTTAGCAATCGATATCGAAAATCTTCAAATCATTAGTTTAACATATTTAAGTTAATTAACCTTCTTTAACGTAATGAAGGTGATATAAAGCCATGGCAGCCTAACGACAGTGCATTTAGAAAAATTCCGTAATCTTATATTTAGGTATAAATTCGATTTTGTTGTATGTAGGCGTTTAGCAATCGATATCGAAATGCTTCATATAACTGGTTTAGCATATTTAGGTTAATTAACCCCCTCTATCTTACTGAAGTTTACATAAAGCCATAACGGCATAACGGCAGTATGTTTGGGTGAATTCCGTAATCTTTTATTTAGGTATAAAATCGATTTTCTTGTAAATATATATTTCGCAATAGATATCCAGATGCTTCAACTCATTAGTTTAACATATTTAAGTTAATAAACCTTCTTGAACGAACTGAGGTGTGCATAAAGCCATGGCGGCATAACGGCAGTGCATGTAGAAGAATTCCGTTAGCTTATATTTAGGTATAAGGTCGATTTTCTTGTATATACTCATTTTGCAATCGATATCGAGATGCTTCAAATCATTAGTTTAACATATTTCAGTAAATTGGCTTTCGTTAACATAATGAAGATGATATAAAGCCATGGCGGCATAACGACAGTACATTTAGAAGTATTCCGTAATCTTATGTTTAGATATAAATTCGATTTTCTTTTATATACACATTTAGCAAGCGATATCGAATTGCATAGCAATCGATATCGAAATGCTTCAAATCATTAGTTTAACATATTTACGTTAATTATCCTTCTTTTTCTTACTGAAGTTTACATAAAGCCATAACGGTATAACGGCAGTGCATTTGGAAGAATTCCGTAATCTTATATCTAGGAATAAAGTCGATTTTGTTGTATATACACATTTAGCAATCGACATCGAGATGGTTCAACTCATTAGTTTAACATATGTAAGATAATTAACCCTCTTTATCTTACTGAAGTCTACAAAAGCCTTAACGGTATAACGGCAGTGCATTTCGAAGAATTCCGTAATCTTATATTTAGGTATAAAGTCGATTTTCTTGTATATACACATTTAGCAATCGATATCGATATGCTTCAAATCATTAGTTTAACATATTTAAGTTAATTATCCTTCTTTTTCTTACTGAAGTTTACATAAAGCCATAACGGTATAACGGCAGTGCATTTGGAAGAATTCCGTAATCTTATATCTAGGAATAAAGTCGATTTTGTAGTATATACACATTTAGGAATCGACATCGAGATGGTTCAACTCATTAGTTTAACATATTTAAGTTAATAAACCTTCTTTAACGATCTGAAGTTTGCATATAGCCATGACGGCATAACGGCAGTGCATGTAGAAAGCTTTCGTTATCTTATATTTAGGTATAAATTCGATTTTCTTGTATTTACACATTTAGCAATCGATATCGAAATGCTTCAAACCATTAGTTTAATATATTTAAAATAATTAACCTTCTTTAACGTATTGAAGGTGATATAAAGCCATGGCGGCATAACGACAGTACATGTGGAAGAATTCCGTAATCTTATATTTAGGTATAAAGTCGATTTTCTTGTACATACACATTTTGCAATCGATATCAAAATGCTTCAAATAACTGGTTAAGCATATTTAAATTAATTAACCTTCTTTCTCTTACTGAAGTTTACATAAAGCCATAACGACATAACGGCAGTATATGTGGCAGAATTCCGTAATCTTATATTCAGGTATAAAGTCGATTTTGTTGTACATACACATTTAGCAATCGATATCGAAATGCTTCAAATCATTAGTTTAACATATTTAAGATAATTAACCTTCTTTACCGTAATGAAGGTTATATAAAGCCATGGCGGCATAACGACAGTGCATGTAGAAGAATTCCGTAATCTTATATTTAGGTATACAGTCGATTTTCTTGTATTTACACATTTAGCAATCGATATCGAAAATCTTCAAATCATTAGTTTAACATATTTAAGTTAATTAACCTTCTTTAACGTAATAAAGGTGATATAAAGCCATTGCGGCCTAACGACAGTGCATTTAGAAAAATTCCGTAATCTTATATTTAGGTATAAATTCGATTTTGTTGTGTATAGGCATTAAGCAATCGATATCGAAATGCTTCATATAACTGGTTTAACATATTTAGGTTAATTAACCCCCTCTATCTTACTGATTATTCTTTAACGAACGGAAGTTGGCTTATAGCCATGGCCGCATAACGGCAGTGCATTTAGAAGAATTCCGTTATCTTATTTTTAGGCATAAAGTCGATTTTCTTGTATATACACTTTTAGCTATCGATATCGAAATGCTTCAAATCATTAGTTTGACATATTAAGTTAATAAACATTTTTAAGCATACTGAAGTCTACATAAAGTCTTAACGGTATAACGGCAGTGCATTTAGAAGAATTCCGTAATGTTATAATTTTATATTTAGGTATAAAGTCGATTTTCTTGTATATATACATTTCGCAATCGATATGGAAATGCTTCAGGTAACTGGTTTAACATATTTAAGTTAACAAACCTCCTTTAGCGAACTGAAGTTGACATAAAGCAATAACGGCACTGCATTTGGAAGAATTCCGTAGTCTTAAATTTAGGCATAAATTCGATTTTCTTGTATATACACATTTTACAATCGATATCGAAATGCTTCAAATAACCCGTTTAGCATATTTAAGTTATTTAACCTTCTTTATCTTACTGAAGTTAACATAAAGCCATAACGGCATAACGGCAGTGCATTTAGAAGAATTCCGTTATCGTGTATTTATGTATAAAGTCGATTGTCTTAAATATTCACATTTAGCAATAGATAACGAAATGCTGCAAATCATTAGTTTAACATATTTAAGTTAATTAACCTTCTTTATCTTACTGAAGTATACATAAAGCCAAAACGGTAATAACACCAGTGCATTTGGAAGAATTCCGTAATCTTATATTTAGGTAAAAAGTCGATTTTCTTCTATACACATTTAGCTATCGATATCGAAATGCTTCAAATCATTAGTTTAATATATTTAAGTTCGTTAACTTTCTTTAACGTAATGAAGGTGATATAAAGCCATGGCGGCATAACGACAGTGCATTTAGAAGAATTACGTAATCTTATATTTAGGTAAAAAGTCGATTTTCTTGTATATACACATTTAGCTATCGATATCGAAATGCTTCAAATCATTCGTCTAACATATTTAAGTTCGTTAACCTTCTTTAACGAACGGAAGTTGGCTTAAAGCCATGGCGGCATAACGGCAGTGCATTTAGAAGAATTCCGTAATCTTATATTTATGTATAAAGTCGATTTTCTTGTATATACACATTTAGCTATCGATATCGAAATGCTTCAAATCATTCGTTTAGCATATTTAAGTTCGTTAACCTTCTTTAACGAACGGAAGTTGGCTTATAGCCATGGCGGCATAACGACAGTGCGTTTAGAAGAATTTCGTAATCTTATATTTAGGCATAAATTCGATTTTCTTAAATATTCACATTTAGCGATCGATAACGAAATGCTTTCAACCATTAGTTTAACATATTTAAGTTAATAAACCTTCTTTAACGAACTGAAGTTAACATAAAGCCATAACGGCCAAACGGCAGTGCATGCAGAAGAATTCCGTAATCTTATATTTAGGTAAAAAGTCGATTTTCTTGTATATACACATTTAGCTATCGATATCGAAATGCTTCAAATCATTCGTTTAACATATTTAAGTTCGTTAACCTTCTTTAACGTAATGAAGGTGATATAAAGCCATGGCGGCATAACGACAGTGCATTTAGAAGAATTCCGTAATCTTTTATTTATGTATAAAGTCGATTTTTTTGTATATACACATTCAGCAATCGATATCGAAATGCTTCAAATCATTAGTTTAACATGTTTAAGTTAATAAACCTTCTTTAACGAACGGAAGTTGACTTATAGCCATGGCGGCATAACGGCAGTGCATTTAGAAGAATTCCGTAATCTTATATTTAGGCATAAAGTCGATTTTCTTGTATATATACATTTCGCAATCGATATGGAAATGCTTCAGATAACTGGTTTAAAATATTTAAGTTAATAAACCTCCTTTAGCGAACTGAAGTTGACATAAAGCCATAACGGCACTGCATTTGGAAGAATTCCCTAGTCTTAAATTTAGGCATAAATTCGTTTTTCTTGTATATACACATTTTGCAATCGATATCGAAATGCTTCAAATAACCCGTCTAGCATATTTAAGTTAATTAACCTTCTTTATCTTACTGAAGTTTACATAAAGCCATCACGGCATAACGGCATTATATTTATATGAATTCCGTAATCTTATATTTGGGTATAAAGTCGATTTTGTTGTATATACACATTAGCAATCAATATCGAGATGGTTCAACTCATTAGTTTAACATATTTAAGTTAATAAACCTTCTTTAACGATCTGAAGTTGGCTTAAAGCCATGGCGGCATAACGGCAGTGCATTTAGAAGAATTCCGTAATCTTATATTTAGGTATAAAGTCGTTTTTCTTGTATATACACATTTAGCAATCGATAACGAAATGCTTCAAACCATTAGTTTAACATATTTAAGTTAATTAACCTTCTTTAACGTACTGAAGTTGATATAAAGCCATGGCGGCATAACGGCAGTGCATGTAGAAGAATTCCGTAATCTTATATTTAGGTATAAAGTCGATTTTCTTGTATATACACATAAGCAATCGACATCGAGATGGTTCCACTCATTAGTTTAACATATTTAAGGTAATTAACCTTATTTTTCTCACTGAAGTGTACATAAAGCCATAACAGTATAACGGCAGTGCTTTTGGGAAGAATTCCGTAATCTTATATTTAGGTATAAAGTCGATTTTCTTGTATTTACACATTAAGCAATCGATATCGAAATGCATCAGATAACTGGTTTAGCATATTTAAGTTAATTAACCTTCTTTATCTTACTAAAGTTTACATAAAGCCATAACGGCATAACGGCAGTATATATATATATGAATTCCGTTATCTTATATTTAGGTATAAAGTCGATTTTGTTGTACATACACATTTAGCAATCGATATCGAAAATCTTCAAATCATTAGTTTAACATATTTAAGTTAGTTAACCTTCTTTAAGGTAATGAAGGTGATATAAAGCCATGCCGGCATAACGACAGTGCATTTAGAAGAATTCCGTAATCTTATATTTAGGTATAAAGTCGATTTTGTTGTATATACACATTTAGCAATCGATATCGAAATGCTTCAAGTCATTAGTTTAACATATTTAAGTTAATTAACCTTCTTTAACGTATTGGAGTCGATATAAAGCCATGGCGGCAGAACGACAGTACATTTGGAAGAATTCCGAAGTCTTATATTTATGTATAAAGTCGATTTTCTTGTATGTACACATTTAACAATCGATATCGAAATGCTTCAAATCATTAGTTTAACATATGTAAGTTTATAGACCATCTTTAACGAACGGAAGTTGGCTTAAAGCCATGGCGGCATAACGGCAGTGCATTTAGAAGAATTCCGTAATCTTATAT
>JAPZAG010003538.1:0-10056 GCA_027475135.1 Bactrocera correcta | reverse complement strand
TGCACTGCCGTTATGCCGCCATGGCTATTCTTCCAAATGTACTGTCGTTATGCCGCCATGGCTTTATATCAACTTCAATACGTTAAAGAAGGTTAATTAACTTAAATATGTTAAACTAATGATTTGAAGCATTTCGATATCGATAGCTAAATGTATATATACAAGAAAATCGACTTTATACCTAAATATAAGGTTACGGACTTCTTCTAAATGCACTGCCGTTATGCCGCCATGGCCTTAAGCCAACTTCAGTTCGTTAAAGAAGGTTAATTAACTTAAATATGTTAAACTAATGATTTGAAGCATTTCGATATCGAGTGCTTAACGCGTTTATACAACAAAATCGACTTTATACCTAAATATAAGTTTACGGAATTCTTCTAAATGCACTGTCGTTATGCCGCCATGGCTTAATATCACCTTCATTACGTTAAAGAAGGTTAACTAACTTAAATATGTTAAACTAATGATTTGAAGATTTTCGATATCGATTGCTAAATGTGTATGTACAACAAAATCGACTTTATACCTAAATATAAGATAACGGAATACATATAAATAAACTGCCGTTATGCCGGTATTGTTTTTATACATACTTCAGTAAGATAAAGAAGGTTAATTAACTTAAATATGCTAAACCAGTTATTTGAAGCATTTCGATATCGTTAGTAGTAGTATAAAGTCGATTTTCTTGTATATACACATTAAGCTATCGACATCGAAATGCTTCAAATCATTTATTTAGCATATTTCACCTTCTTTAACGTAATGAAGGTGATACAAAGCCATGGCGGCATAACGACAGTGCATTTAGAAGTACTGCGTAATTTTATATTTAGGCATAAAGTCGATTTTCTTCAATACTCACATTTAGCAATCGATAACGAAATGCTTCAAATCATTAGCTTAACATATTTAAGTTAATTAACCTTCTTTAACGAACTGAAGTTAACATAAAACCATAACGGCATAACGGCAGTGCATTTGGAAGAATTCCGTAATCTTATATTTAGGTAAAAAGTGGATTTTCTTGTATATACACATTAAGCTATCGGTATCGAAATGCTTCAGATAACTGGTTTAACATATTTAAGTTCGTTAACCTTCTTTAACGTAATGAAGTATATATAAATTCATGGCGGCATAACGACAGTGCATTTAGAAGAATTCCGTAATTTTATATTTATGTATAAAGTCGATTTTCTTGTATATACACATTTAGCAATCGATATCGAAATGCTTCAAATAATTAGTTTAACATGTTTAAATTAATAAACCTTCTTTAACGAACGGAAGTTGGCTTAAAGCCATGGCGGCATAAGGGCAGTGCATTTAGAAGAATTCCGTAACCTTATATATAGGCATAAAGTCGATTTTCTTGTATATACACTTTTAGCTATGGATATCGAAATGCTTCAAATCATTAGTTTAACATATTAAGTTAAAAAACATTTTTTAGCATACTGAAGTCTACATAAAGCCTTAACGGTATAACGGCAGTTCATTTAGAAGAATTCCGTAATGTTATAATTTTATATTTAGGTATAAAGTCGATTTTCTTGTATATATACATTTCGCAATCGATAGCGAAATGCTTCAGATAACTGGTTTAACATATTTAAGTTAATAAACCTCCTTTAGCGAACTGAAGTTGACATAAAGCTATAATTCCATAGTCTTATATTTAGGCATAAAGTCGATTTTCTTGTATATACACATTTAGCAATCGATATCGAAATGCTTCAAATCATTAGTTTAACATATTTAAGTTAGTTAACCTTCTTTAACGTAATGAAGGTGATATAAAGCCATGGCGGCATAACGACAGTGCATTTAGAAGAATTCCGTAACCTTATATTTAGGTATAAAGTCAATTTTGTTGTATATACGCATTTAGCAATCGCTATCGGAATGCTTCAAATCATTAGTTTAACATATTTAATTTAATTAACCTTCTTTAACGTATTGAAAATGATATAAAGCCATGGCGGCATAACGACAGTACATTTGGAAGAATTCCGAAGTCTTATATTTATGTATAAAGTCGATTTTCTTGTATATACACATTTAGCAATCGAAATCGAAATGCTTCAAATAATTAGTTTAACATATTTAAGCTAATAAACCTTCTTTAACGAACGGAAGTTGGCTTAAAGCCATGGCGGCATAACGGCAGTGCATTTAGAAGAATTCCGTAATCTTATATTTAGGTATAAGGTCGATTTTTTTGTTTATACACATTTAGCTATCGATATCGAAATGGTTCAAATCATAAGTTTAACATATTAAGTTAATAAACATTTTTTAGCATACTGGAGTCTACATAAAGCCTTAACGGCATAACGGCAGTGCATTTAGAAGAATTCCGTAATGTTATTATTTTATATTTAGGTATAAAGTCGATTTTCTTGTATATGCACATTTCGCTATCGATATCGAAATGCTTCAGATAACTGGTTTAACATATTTAAGTTAATAAACCTCCTTTAGCGAACTGAAGTTGACATAAAGCCATAATTCCATAGTCTTAAATTTAGGCATAAAGTCGATTTTCTTGTATATAGGCATTTAGCAAACGCTATCGGAATGCTTCAAATCATTAGTTTAACATATTTAATTTAATTAACCTTCTTAAACGTATTGAAAATGATATAGAGCCATGGCGGCATAACGACAGTACATTTGGAAGAATTCCGAAGTCTTATATTAGGTATAAAGTCGATTTTCTTGTACATACACATTTAGCAATCGATATCGAAATGCTTCAAATCATAAGTTTAACATATTTAAGTTAATTAATCTTCTTTAACGAACAGAAGTTGGCGAGAGCCATGGCGGCATAACGGCAGTGCATGTAGAAGAATTCCGTAATCTTATATTTAGGTATAAAGTCGATTTTCCTGTATATACACATTTATCTATCGATGTCGAAATGCTTCAGATCATTAGTTTAACATATTTAAGTTAATAAACCTTCTTTAACGAAGGGAAGTTGGCTTAAAACCTTGGCGGCATAACGGCAGTGCATTTATAAAAATTCCGTAATCTTATATTTATGTATAAAGTCGATTTTCTTATATATACACATTTAGAAATCGATATCGAAATGCTTCAAATCATAAGTTTAACATATTTAAGTTAATTAATCTTCTTTAACGAACAGAAGTTGGCGAGAGCCATGGCGGCATAACGGCAGTGCATTTAGAAGAATTCCGTAATCTTATATTTAGGTATAAAGTCGATTTTCTTGTATATACACATTTAGCAATCGATATCGAGATGGTTCAACTCATTAGTTTAACATATTTAAGTTAATAAACCTTCTTTAACGATCTGAAGTTTGCATATAGCCATGACGGCATAACGGCAGTGCATGTAGAAGAATTCCGTAATCTTATATTTAGGTATAAAGTCGATTTTCTTGTATATACACATTTAGCTGTCGATATCGAAATGCTTCAAATCATTAGTTTAACATATTAAGTTAATAAACATTTTTTAGCTTACTGAAGTCTACATAAAGCCTTAATGGTTTAACGGCAGTGCATTTAGAAGAATTCCGTAATGTTATAATTTTATATTTAGGTATAAAGTCGATTTTCTTGTATTTACACATTTAGCAATCGATATCGAAATGCTTCAAACCATTAGTTTAACATATTTAAAATAATTTACCTTCTTTAACGTATTGAAGGTGATATAAAGCCATGGCGGCATAACGGCAGTGCATTTAGAAGAATTCCGTAATCTTATATTTAGGTATAAAGTCGATTTTCTTGTATATACACATTTAGCAATCGATATCGAGATGGTTCAACTCATTAGTTTAACATATTTAAGTTAATAAACCTTCTTTAACGATCTGAAGTTTGCATATAGCCATGACGGCATAACGGCAGTGCATTTAGAAGAATTCCGTTTCTTATATTTAGGTATAAAGTCGATTTTCTTGTATATACACATTTGGCAATCGATATCGAAATGCTTCAAATCATTAGTTTAACATATTTAAGTTAATTAAACTTTTTATCTTACTAAAGTTTACATAGAGCCATAACGGCATAACGGCAGTATATATTTGGGTGAATTCCGTAATCTTTTACTTAGGTATAAAATCGATTTTCTTGTACATACGCATTTAGCAATCGATATCAAAATGCTTCAAATCATTATTTTAGCATATTTAAGTAAATTAAACTTCTTTAACGTACTGAAATTTATATAAAGCCTTAACGGTATAACTGCAGTGCATTTAGAAGAATTCCGTTTCTTATATTTAGGTATAAAGTCGACTTTTTTGTATATACTCATTTAGCAATCCATATCGAAATGCTTCAAATCATTAGTTTAACATATTTAAGTTAATTAACCCTCTTTATCTTACTGAAGTCTACAAAAGCCTTAACGGCATAACGACAGTGCATTTAGAAGAATTCCGTAATCTTATATTTAGGTATAAAGTCGATTTTCTTGTATATACGCATTTAGTAAACGATATCGAAATGCTTCAAATAACTGGTTAAGCATATTTAGGTTAATTGACCTTCTTTATCTTACCGAAGTTTACATTACGCCATAACGGCATAACGACAGTATATTTGGGTGAATTCCGTAATCTTTTATTTAGGTATAAAAACGATTTTCTTGTACACACACATTCAGCAATCGATATCGAAATGCTTCAAATCATTAGTTTAGCATATTTAAGTAAATTAACCTTCTTTAACGTACTGAAATTTACATGAAGCCTTAACGGTATAATAAGATTGTATTAAGAAGAATTTCGTAATCTTCTATTTAGGGATAAAGTCGATTTTCTTGTATTTACATATTTAGCAATCGGTTTTGAAATGCTTCAAATCATTAGTTTAACAAATTTAAGTTAATTAACCCTCTGTATCTTACTGAAGTCTACATAAAGCCTTAACGGCATAACGACAGTGCATTTAGAAGAATTCCGTTATCTTATATTTAGGTATAAAGTCGATTTTCGTGTATATACTCATTTAGCAATCGATATCGAAATGCTTCAAATCATTAGTTTACTATATTTAAGTTAATTAAGCATCTTTATTTTACTGAACTCTACAAAAGCCTTAACGGCATAACGGCAGTGCATTTGGAAGAGTTCCGTTATCTTATATTTAGGTATAAAGTCGATTTTGTTGTACATACACATTTAGCAATCGATATCGAAATGCTTCAATTCATTAGTTTAACATATTTAAGTTAATAAACCTTCTTTAACGAACTGAAGTTAACATAAAGCCATAACGGTATAACGGCAGTGCATTTAGAAGAATTCCGTAATCTTATATTTAGGTATAAAGTCGATTTTCTCTTATATACACATTTAGCAATCGATAACGAAATGCTTTAAATCATTAGTTTAACATATTTCAGTTAACTAACCTTCTTTATCTTACTGAAGTTTACATAAAGCCATAACGGTATAACGGCAGTGCATTTGGAAGAATTCCGTAAACTTTTATTTAGGCATAAAGTCGATTTTGTTGTATATACATATTTTGCAATCGATATCGATATGCTTCACCTCATTATTTTAACATATTTAAGTTAATAAACCTTCTTTAACGAACTGAAGTTGGCATAAAGCTATGGCGGCATAACGGCAGTGCATGTAGAATAATTCCGTTATCTTATATTTAGGTATAAAGCCGATTTTCTTGTATATACACATTTAGCAATCGATATCGATATGCTTCAAATCATTACTTTAACATATTTAAGTTAATTAACCTTCTTTAACGAACGGAAGTTGGCATAAAGCCATGGCGACATAACGACAATACATTTGGAAGAATTCCGTAGTCTTATATTTAGGTATAAAGTCGATTTTCGTGTATATACTCTTTTAGCAATCGATATCGAAATGCTTCAAATCATTAGTTTAATATATTAAAGTTAATAAAGCTTCTTTAACGCACTGAAGTTAACATAAAGCCATGGCGGCATAACGGCAGTGCATGTAGAAGAATTCCGTAATCTTATATTTAGGTATAAAGTCGTTTATTTTGTATATACACATTTGGCAATCGATATCGAAATGCTTCAAATCATTCTTTTAACATATTTAAATTAATTAACCTTCTTTATCTTACTGAAGTTTACATAAAGCCAAAACGGTATAACAGAAGTGCATTTGGAAGAATTTCGTAATCTTATATTTAGGTATAAAGTCGATTTTCTTGTATATACACATTTATCTATCGATATCGAAATGCTACAAATCATTCGATTAACATATTTCAGTTAATTAACCTTCTTTATCTTACTGAAGTTTACATAAAGCCATAACGGCATAGCGGCAGTATATTTATATGAACTTCGTTATCTTATATTTAGGTATAAAGCCAATTTTGTTGTATATACACATTTAGCAATCGATATCGAAATGCTTCAAATCATTAGTTTAACATATTTAAGTTAGTTAACCTTCTTTAACGTAATGAAGGTGATATAAAGCCATGGCGGCATAACGACAGTGCATTTAGAAGAATTCCGTAATCTTATATTTAGGTATAAAGTCGATTTTCTTGTATTTACACATTTAGCAATCGATATCGAAATGCTTCAAATCATTTGTTTAACATATTTAAGTTGATTAACCTTCTTTAACGTAATGAAGGTGATATAAAGCCATGGCGGCATAACGACAGTGCATTTAGAAGAATTCCGTAATCTTATATTTAGGTATAAAGTCGATTTTCTTGTATATGCGCATTTAGCAATCGATATCGAAATGCTTCAAATCATTAGTTTAACATTTTTAAGTTAATTAACCTTCTTTAACGTATTGAAGTTTATATAAAGCCATGGCGGTATAACGGCAGTACATTTGGAAGAATTCCGTAGTCTTATATTTAGGTATAAAGTCGATTTTCTGGTATATATGCATTAAGCAATCGATATCGAAATGCTTCAAATAACTGGTTTAACATATTTAAGTTAATAAACCTTCTTTAACGAACTGAAGTTGGCTTAAGGCCATGGCGGCATAACCACAGTACATTTGGAAGAATTCCGTAGTCTTATATTTATGTAAAAAGTCGATTTTCTTGTATATACACATTAAGCGATCGATATCGAGATGCTTCAACTCATTAGTTTAACATATTTATGTTAATAAACCTTCTTTAACGATCTGAAGTTGGCATATATCCATGGCGGCATAACGGCAGTGCATTTAGAAGAATTCCGTTATCTTATATTTAGGTATAAATTCGATTTTCTTGTATATACACATTTAGCTATCGATATCGAAATGCTTCAAATCATTAGTTTAATATATTTAAGTTAGTTAACCTTCTTTACCACAATGAAGGTGATATAAAGCCATGGCGGCATAACGACAGTGCATTTAGAAGAATTCCTTAATCTTATATTTAGGTATAAAGTCGATTTTGTTGTATATACGCATCTAGCAATCGATATCGAAATGCTTCAAATCATTCTTTTAACATATTTAAATTAATTAACCTTCTTTATCTTACTGAAGTTTACATAAAGCCAAAACGGTATAACAGAAGTGCATTTGGAAGAATTTCGTAATCTTATATTTAGGTATAAAGTCGATTTTCTTGTATATACACATTTAGCAATCGATATCGAAATGCTACAAATCATTCGTTTAACATATTTAAGTTAGTTAATCTTCTTTAATGAACGGAAGTTGGCATAAAGTCATGGCGGCATAACGGCAGTGCATGGAGAAGAATTCCGTAATCTTATATTTAGGTATAAAGTCGATTTTCTTATATATACACATTCAGCTATCGATATCGAAATGCTTCAAATCATTCGTTTAACATATTATTGTTAATTAGCCTTCTTTAGCGATCTGAAGTTGGCATATAGCCATGGCGGCGTAACGGCAGTGCATGTAGAAGAATTCCGTAATCTTATATTTAGGTATAAAGTCGATTTTCTTGTATATACACATTTAGCTATCGATACTTACTTACTAAAGTCTACATAAAGCCTTAACGGTATAACGGCAGTGCATTTAGAAGAATTCCGTAATGTTACAATTTATATTTAGGTATAAAGTCGATTTTCTTGTATTTACACACTTAGCAATCGATATCGAAATGCTTCAAATAACTGGTTTAGCATATTTATGTTAATTAACCTTCTTTATCTTACTGAAGTATTTTATATGAATTCCGTTATCTTATATTTAGGTATAAAGTCGATTTTGTTGTACATACGCATTTAGCAATCGATATCGAAATGCTTCAAATCATTAGTTTAACATATTTAAGTTAATTAACCTTCTTTAACGTAATGAAGGTGATATAAAGCCATGGCGGCATAACGACAGTGCATTTAGAAGAATTCCGTAGTCTTATATTTATGTAAAAAGTCGATTTTCTTGTATATACACATTTAGCGATCGATATCGAGATGCTTCAACTATTGGTTTAACATATTTATGTTAATAAACCTTCTTTTACGATCTGAAGTTGGCATATAGCCATGGCGGCATAACGGCAGTGCATTTAGAAGAATTCCGTTATCTTATATTTAGGCATAAAGTCAATTTTTTTGTATATACACATATAGCAATCGATATCGAAATGCTTCAAATGATTAGTTTAAAATATTTATGTTCATAAACCTTCTTTAACGGACTGAAGTTGGCATAAAGCAATGGCGGCATAACGGCAGTGCATTTAGAAGAATTCCGTTATCTTAAATTTAGGTATAAAGTCAATTTTGTTGTATAAATATACGTATTTAGCAATCGATATCGAGATGCTTCAACTATTGGTTTAACATATTTATTTTAATAAACCTTCTTTAACGATCTGAAGTTGGCATATAGCCATGGCGGCATAACGGCAGTGCATTTAGAAGAATTCCGTTATCTTATATTTAGGCATAAAGTCAATTTTTTTGTATATACACATATAGCAATCGATATCGAAATGCTTCAAATGATTAGTTTAAAATATTTATGTTCATAAACCTTCTTTAACGGACTGAAGTTGGCATAAAGCTATGGCGGCATAACGGCAGTGCATGTAGAAGAATTCCGTTATCTTATATTTTGGTATAAAGCCGATTTTCTTGTATATACACATTTATCAATCGATACCGAAATGCTTCAAATCATTAGTTTAACATATTTATGTTAATAAACCTTCTTTGACGCACTGAAGTTAACATAAAGCCATAACGGCATAACGGCAGTGCATTTAGAAGAATTCTGTTATCTTATATTTAGGTATAAAGTCGATTTTCTTGTATTTACATATTTAGCAATCGAGATCGAAATGCTTCAAATCATTAGTTTAACATGTTTAAGTTAATAAACCTTCTTTAACGAACGGAAGTTGGCATAAAGCCATGGCGGCATAACGACAATATATTTGGAAGAATTCCGTAGTCTTATATTTATGTATAAAGTCGATTTTCTTGTATATACACATTAAGCTATCGATATCGAAATGCCTAAAATCATTAGTTTAACATATTAAGTTAATAAACGCTTTTTAGCTTACTGAAGTCTACATAAAGCCTTAACAGTATAACGGCAGTGCATTTAGAAGATATCCGTAATGTTATAATTTTATATTTAGGTATAAAGTCGATTTTCTTGTATTTACACATTTAGCAATCGATATCGAAATGCATCAAATAACGGGTTTTAGCATATTTAAGTTAATTAACCTTCTTTATCTTACTGAAGTTTACATAAAGCAATAAGGCATAACGGCAGTATATTTATATGAATTTCGTTATTTATATTTAAGTATAAGGTCGATTTTGTTGTACATACACATTTAGAATCGATATCGAAATGCTTCAAATCATTAGTTTAACATATTTAAGTTATTAACCTTCTTTACCTAATGAAGGTGATATAAAGCCTTTCGGCTTAACGACAGTGCATTTAGAAGAATTCCGAATCTTATATTTAGGTATAAAGTCGATTTTGTTGTATATACGCATTAGCAATCGATATCGAAATGCTTAAATCATTATTTTAACATATTTAAGTTAATTAACCTTCTTTATCTTACTGAAGTT
>JAPZAG010003537.1:0-10068 GCA_027475135.1 Bactrocera correcta | reverse complement strand
CAAGCTTGAGCGAAATGGTATTTATTTTAAAAATTCTTTATTTACTCTTCCAAATCAATTTCATCCCCTTCCGATACAATGCACTTATGCCAACGGATTTTCCAATCTTCGAAAACACTGGTTGTAGTCACTTTCCGGGATGGCATTCAGTTCCGTCTTCGCTGTGGCTTGAATCTCCTCTATCGAACAGTGTCCCCGGAGCGGTATTTTGAGCTTGGTGAACAGCCGAAAGTCGCACGACGCCAGGTCAGGTGAATACGGTGGTTGCGGAACGATATGAGTTGAGTTTTTCTTGGTCGTGATGTAAAAACCAAGAATGGTCTTTCCACAATTCTGGCCTCTTTAGGCGGATAGCGTTACGCAAACGACGCAAACGACGCATAACGTTTAAATAATATCCCTTGTTGACTGTTTGACCGGTTGGAAGGAATTCATACAACATGATCTTGATTTTTGAGCGACTTTGGCGCGATTTTTTGGTCTGGGCTCTCTTTCGCACTATTGATCAATTGTTTCGGGGTCGCTAGCATAGATCATCGTTTCACACATTTCAACGCGACCCCTTTTTTTCCCAAAAAAATTCAATGTTTTCGGTACCAGTTGAGATTTGACGCACTTGAGGCCCAAAACATCCTTCAAAATGGTATTGGCTGAGCCTTTCGATATGCTAACTTCATCAGCAAGGTCTCTAATTGTTAGTCGACGGGTTTTCAACACCAAATTTTTGATTTGTTGAACGTGAGCTTCGTCGGTTGAGGTTGATGGTCGCCCTGGACGTCCTGGACGCTCTTCGTCTTCGACACGTTCACGGCCGGCTTGGAACTCACTATACCACTTGTAAACATTTTTTTAGACATAGCCTCATCACCAAAGACTTTCTGCACTATCGTCAACGTATCCGCAGCAGAAAATTGATTTCGTAAACAAAATTTAATTTAAATTATTTGCTCAACAAATTTCTACATCGCAAAAAACGAAAAACTCACTTTTAGCAGCTCACAAAACGACACGTATCTCAAGCACTAATGAATATTTTGACATGAAATTTGACATAAATGTGACTGACAGTACTACCAACATAAAAAACAAAAATAATTCTCCAAATCCTTCGACGCGCCCAGTTTAAATTCAAATGTCACCTTATTGTTGGACACAGTAGTACATTATTTACAGAACGTGAGTTTTTATTAAAAAATTGAACGCTTTGTAAATGTTGTTCAGGCGTAAGTCTTTCTGTGATTAAATGTGAAAGAATAGTGAATAAAAATAACATAACCTAAAACTTTCGTCAGATGGTGAAAGTGGGGATAGCTGAGGCTACAATAGTAGAAGGTAGTCAGCGAATTAGAAGGAGACCACAGTTGACATCGAAATCGATTGTATTGTATGTAGTATATGTATGTATGTTGCCACGCTTAAATAGGTTATTAAAGACAAACCGTTACAAGCATCAGTGATTATTTGCATTTCAATTTGGTGTGTAATTATAATAGCAGTTCCGTTGAAACTGAATGTTGAGGAAAATCAAATGGTCGGTTAAAATCTGAAATGCGGTCAGTAAAGTTACAAGAACTCGTGTTGGGAAGGCGGACAAGGTTTAAGCGGACCAAAAGCTTCCCACTGAAATGCCTTAAATTTTAAGATTTACTTCACATTTCCGATATTTTCAACACTTGAACAAAAATTCTGAGCTTTTTGCGCTATATTGGCTTTCACTTGAGTTGTCAAGTATGTGAAAAAGTATACTTGAGCGTTTATACGTATGAATTTTTGTATGTCACTCATATTTTTATTTGCGTCCTGTTTCTTTTTCCACTCTGAGTAAGTTAGATAATAAAGAATGTTGGAAATGCTTGAAATAACTGTTGGTTGCATTCTATCGCCTTTACAATTCAATGCATTTTCCTTGTTTTACAAAAATGTGAAAGCATAAGCGCGCCTTCTTGCTCCATTTCTACAAACTGCTAGCGCAAATCCTCTTTTTGCATCCATATATTTATATCAGTCTACACACTGGCCTACAAACTTTCTGGAAATCTTATTCAGATTTTCTGCTTTAGTTCGGAAATGTTTGTATGGGTGTTTTATATATACACAAATGAGACGGATGTGTTGGATTATACGAGCATATGTTTCCCCTTTAAGTATTTTTAAATTTTAAATTTTCAACTAAGACGTACTGAACCTGTTAGATTATTTTTGCAATTCATTAGCGCAGTAAATCCTTAACCTTAAAATTGACTTCTGAGTATACAACATTTCATTAGTATGCAAAGATATATAGAGGATTTAACAATTAAAATGATATAATTTCTTTAAAAAAATATACTTATTATTAAGGGAAAATTCAAATTATTTTTTTTGTATTGTGAAGTACGCTTAATACAATCAGTTCTGAATATACCACAATTCTAAAGGTTTCTACGACTTTTTTTTGCAGAAAGAAGTTCGATAATCCCAATTTTCGAGTACTTTTTCCACTAAACTAAAGCGTATGTCATAATTAACACGTTCAATATTAACTTCTAAGGCTTTAAGAGAGCCTGATTTATCACTAAAGAGCAAAGACTTCAAAAAATTTCCCACAAGAAGTAGTCTAATGGTGTTAAACCAGATGTTGCCGAGTTTAAATTTTCTTCTAATTGCGCCTATAAAAATTATCATTGTTTTATACCGTTTTTCACTGACAGTAACGGGATCACCAGCTTCACTTCAAAAGAAGTACGAATGGATGGTGGGATATTCTATCTTATGACCAAAAATTGTTTAAAATTGTGTGTTGACGTTCATTAAAATCGTCCCTGAGTAGAAGTTTTTCATCTTATTCCGTCTCTTAAAATAGTTTTAATTATATTCAATTCAAGATATAAATCAAGAACTTATTGCTTGCAAACAAATTATTGCTATGTTTTTTAGATGTTAACGTAATGTAATTCGTAATTAAGATCTTCAATCGATCATCAGGGAACAATTACACAAATTTCATTGATATCAACTTAGTATTAAAGATTATTGGGAATAAGCAAATCATTCTTCTTCTTTACTGGCGTAGACACCGCTTACGCGATTTTAGCCGAGTCAACAACAGCGCGCCAGTCGTTTCTTCTCTTCGCTACGTGGCGCCAATTGGATATTCCAAGCGAGGCCAGGTCCTTCTCTACTTGGTCCTTCCAACGGAGTGGAGGTCTTCCTCTTCCCCTGCTTCCCCCGGCGGGTACTGCGTCGAATACTTTCAGAGCTGGAGTGTTTTCATCCATCCGGACAACATGACCTAGCCAGCGTAGCCGCTGTCTTTTAATTCGCTGAACTATGTCAATGTCGTCGTATATCTCGTACAGCTCATCGTTCCATCGAATGCGATATTCGCCGTGGCCAACGCGCAAAGGACCATAAATCTTTCGCAGAACCTTTCTCTCGAAAACTCGCAACGTCAACTCATCGGTTGTTGTCATCGTCCAAGCCTCTGCACCATATAGGAGGACGGGAATTATGAGAGACTTATAGAGTTTGGTTTTTGTTTGTCGAGAGAGGACTTTGCTTCTCAATTGCCTACTTAGTCCGAAGTAGCACCTGTTGGCAAGAGTTATCCTGCGTTGGATTTCTAGGCTGACATTGTTGGTGGTGTTTACGCTGGTTCCAAGATAGACGAAATTATCTACAACTTCAAAGTTATGACTGTCAACAGTGACGTGAGTGCCAAGTCGCGAGTGCGACGACTGTTTGTTTGATGACAGGAGATATTTCGTCTTGCCCTCGTTCACTGCCAGACCCATTTCTTTTGCTTCCTTGTCCAGTCTGGAGAAAGCAGAACTAACGGCGCGGGTATTGAGGCCGATGATATCAATATCATCGGCATACGCCAGCAGTTGTACACTCTTATAAAAGATAGTACCCTCTCTGTTAAGTTCTGCAGCTCGAACTATTTTCTCCAGAAGCAGGTTGAAAAAGTCGCACGATAGGGAATCGCCTTGTCTGAAACCTCGTTTGGTATCGAACGGCTCGGAGAGGTCCTTCCCGATTCTGACGGAGCTTTTTGTGTTGCTCAACGTCAGTTTACACAGCCGTATTAGTTTTGCGGGGATACCAAATTCAGACATCGCGGCATAAAGGCAGCTCCCTTTTTGTGCTGTCGAAAGCAGCTTTCAAATCGACGAAGAGGTGGTGTGTGTCGATTCTCCTTTCACGGGTCTTTTCCAAGATTTGGCGCATCGTGAATATCTGGTCGGTTGTTGATTTACCAGGTCTAAAGCCACACTGATAAGGTCCAATCAGTTTGTTGACGGTGGGCTTTAATCTTTCACACAATACGCTCGACAGAACCTTATATGCGATATTGAGGAGGCTAATCCCACGGTAGTTGGCGCAGATTGTGGGGTCTCCTTTTTTGTGGATTGGGCATAGCACACTTAAATTCCAATCGTTGGGCATACTTTCGTCCGACCATATTTTGCAAAGAAACTGATGCATGCACCTTATCAGCTCTTCGCCGCCGTGTTTGAATAGCTCGGCCGGCAATCCATCGGCCCCTGCCGCTTTGTTGTTTTTCAGGCGGGCAATTGCTATTCGAACTTCTTCATGGTCGGGCAATGGAACGTCTGCTCCATCGTCATCGATTGGGGTATCGGGTTCGCTTTCTCCTGGTGTTGTGCGTTCACTGCCATTCAGCAGGCTGGAGAAGTGTTCCCTCCATAATTTAAGTATGCTCTGGGCATCGGTAACTAGATCACCTTTGGGGGTTCTACAAGAGTATGCTCCGGTCTTGAAACCTTCTGTAAGCCGCCGCATCTTTTCATAGAATTTTCGAGCATTACCCCTGTCGGCCAGCTTATCAAGCTCTTCGTACTCACGCATTTCGGCCTCTTTTTTTTCTGTCTACAAATGCGTCTCGCTTCCCTCTTCAACTCTCGGTATCTATCCCATCCCGCACGTGTTGTGGTCGATCGTAACGTTGCGAGGTAGGCAGCCTGTTTTCTCTCCGCTGCGACACGGCACTCCTCGTCGTACCAGCTGTTCTTCTGCACTTTCCGAAAACCAATGGTTTCGGTTGCAGCTGTACGTAAGGAGTTTGAAATGCCGTCCCACAGTTCCCTTATACCGAGTTGTTGACGAGTGCTCTCAGAGAGCAGGAGTGCAAGCCGAGTAGAAAAACGTTCGGCTGTCTGTTGTGATTGCAGCTTCTCGACGTCGAACCATCCTTGTGTTTGTTGGCGTGCGTTTTTTGCTGCACAGAGGCGGGTGCGTATTTTGGCTGCAACAATATAGTGGTCCGAGTCGATGTTAGGACCTCGGAGCGCACGCACATCTAAAACACTGGAGACGTGTCTTCCGTCTATCACAACATGATCGATCTGGTTGGTGGTTTTTCGATCTGGAGACAGCCAGGTAGCTTGATGTATCTTCTTATGCTGGAATCTAGTGCTACAGATAACCATATTTCGGGCCCCGGCGAAGTCGATCAGCCTCAGCCCATTTGGGGATGTTTCCGCGTGGAGGCTGAATTTACCGACCGTAGTGCCAAAGATACCTTCTTTGCCCACCCTGGCATTGAAGTCGCCAAGCACGATTTTGACATCGTGGCGGGGGCATCTCTCATAAGTGCGCTCCAAGCACACAAAAAAGGCATCTTTGGTCACATCGTCCTTCTCTTCCGTCGGGGCGTGGGCGCAAATCAGCGATATGTTGAAGAACCTCGCTTTGATGCGGATTGTGGCTAGACGTTCATTCTCCGGAGTGAATGATAGTACTCGGCGACGGAGTCTCTCTCCCACCACGAATCCAACACCAAACTTGCGCTCCTTTATATGGCCACTGTAGTAAATGTCACAAGGACCTACTCGTCTCTGTCCTTGTCCCGTCCATCGCATTTCTTGGACGGCGGTGATGTCAGCCTTTATCTTTACGAGGACATCTACCAGCTGGGCAGCGGCACCTTCCCAATTAAGGGACCGGACATTCCAGGTGCATGCCCTCAAATCATAGTCCTTATTTCGTTTGCCATGGTCGTCATCAAAAGGGGGGTCACTCATCCGAGGCTTGTTGTTGTCTTTTATTGGGGGTGTTTTTTTACGTGGCGGGTCCCAAACCCAGCGCACAACCCTGCAGGGGTGTTTCGCCTTCTCACTTTAGCTCGCCTTCAAACGGATGTTCTTAGGCTACCCAGAGGATACTTGGTCAAAGACCGGAAGTCGTGAGCTGCTTGAGTCATATGTAAAAGAATCGTTTCTGGCCACTCCCAAGTGAATGGCGATCAGAGAACTTTCCTCACTTGCGTGAACTTCTACACATGACTCCATCCTCCATTATCATTAGGATGTCAAATAAACGTATACGTGCTGAAACCACAACAAATGTGCATGAGAACATATGTTACAATGCTGGAAGAGCTGCTTTAAGGCAAACCCTTACAAGTAGGAGTGAGTAACGAAAAATGAAATTTTGCCACATGTTGAAAAAGTTAACCTAGCAATATAATGGCGACCTGTGGAGCCAATGTGGACATAAAGTCACAAGACGCAGATAAGAACACGTGCCGGAAAGGCGGACACAAGCGTGTGTACTGGAGAGCTTGGTTATTCTACCACTCTTAAAAATGAAGAGCACACAAGCATGCATGTGATAAGATGTGTGTTTTCGCCAATGATATTTTCAACAGTTGAATGCTGTGCCAAACAAAAAAATTTTATAGCGTCACATAGTCTGAGCTGTTATGGCTTTCAGTTGTGGTCCGAGCGTTCCAATGGCTACCCACTGAAATGGCTTTAGTTCGAGGTTTACTTAGCATCAGCAGTATTGTCAATACTTGGCCACAAATTCCAAACTGCTTGCTTTTTATTGGCTTTTACTTGAGTCATAGACTGTGTGCGTAAGCATACTTTAGCGTTCATATGTATGCTATTATATGCAGTTTCTCTTCCCACTCTGATTCTGGTGGATAGTCAGGAGTGCTGAAAATGCTTAAAATAACTGTTGCCTGCATTCAAGCGGCTTTAAAATTCAAAGTATTTGTCATGTTCGAGAAAATTGTATAGAACTTTGCGTACTTTGTGGCTTCATACCGATTTTCTAACTTTTCCTGGGAATCTAACCTACAATTTCTGTTTTACTTCGAAAGCACTTGCTTGAGTGTTTTTATTTATACACAAACATGAGGTGGTTTTGCATTATAAGAGCATCTGTTCACTTCAAGTATTTAGCAATTGAATTACCAACGTAGATATTTTGAAACTGTTCTAATATTTTTATAACTTCTTAGCTCTATTATTGCCAGGGTTGGGCATAGTGCACTAAAAAATAAATGCAATAAGGTTTCACTAGCACTACTTCTTCAGTGGTAGTTAAACAGCAAAATTCACTATCACTGAAAATTTAGTGATAGTGAAAAAAAAATGCACTACCACCAAACCTTTAGTGATAGTGAAAAAAAAATGCACTACCACTAAACCTTTAGTGATAGTGAAAAACAAATTGCACTACCACTAAATATTTAGTGATAGTGAAAACCCTTAGTGATAATAAACATTTTTCAGTAACTTAACACTGTTTCTTGAAGAATAAAAATAAGATTATGTATGTATATGTATAAGCTGAAGCAGTATGAGGCAATGTATTCAAAATAAACCATATATTTGAATAGAGACTTCTAATTATGCCGCACCAAAATTAGGAAAACATAATTCATGTTTTATTTGCTTTTTTTAATACCAACATTTCAAAATTACGGTCGGTGAGATTTTGCCTTGTCGATCGATTGACAATTCCAGCAAAGGAAAAAAGTCTTTCCACTGGCGCAGAGGAAGGAAGAGGTGTGTTGTATTTTAAAAAAATTTTTTTTATAATAAGAAAGCGGTGCAAAGCATCAATGCTTCTATCAGCGTCATTCAAGTACAAAGTTACTTCGGTTGCTACAGCTCCGCCTTGTGCTCCCCAGTGTACATTTAAACATTCATACAAACATATGTATCGCTTTACTACTGAGCTGCAGCGCAATTTTGATACTGCCAAATCAAGTAGTCTGCACTTGACACCAAGAAATCATGTTTTATTTCGTTGGATTGGCTTAATGACAACAATTAATTATACCACCTATATACCACGAAACATTTTTATCAACAAACTAGTTGATAATTAATATCGGTCATAAAATATAAATTCAAATGTATTTAGTTAAAGCTCATATTTCACTAAAGGTTTAGTGGTAGTGCAGTTTGTTTTTCACTATCACTAAAGGTTTAGTGGTAGTGCAATTTGTTTTTTACTATCACTAAAGGTTTAGTGGTAGTGCAAATTGTTTTTCACTATCACTAAAGGTTTAGTGGTAGTGCAATTTGTTTTTCACTATCACTAAAGGTTTAGTGGTAGTGCAATTTAGTGGTAGTGCAAAAATGCCCAACCCTGATTATTGCTTACCCTTAGAGCCGAAAAAGTCCTTTCGTATTTCTAATAAAATTTCAACTTATTTTTTTTAATATTTATACTAGTAAATAAATTAACAAATACGTACCATTTTGGTCCACCCCTTTTGCCATTTTTCCGCTAAAGACATTATTCCAAGAGGGTATAGCATAGGAAATCAAAATAAAATAAAACTCTCGTTGACGCTGGGCGACTAAAACAAAGTGGGGAAAGGTAATAATAAATTGGCACACCAGCATGCGTGGGAAAAAAGGATTGCACACCACGGATAATAGAATAGAAATGCAACGGAATATGTTTTAATACAACTGAATGTTGTGGCTTCTCGTTCAGCTTTTTGGTATTTATATACTCGTTGCCATGCAAGGCTTACTGCGCAAAACTTTTAAGTGTTGTGCTTATTTGATAACATTTTGTAGCGGTGCTCAAAAGTTGAAATCCGGCTGTATGTCTGTCTGTCCCTCCGTCCGTGCAACCTGTATCATGAGTAAAACTGAAGATATATTAATGAAACTTGGTACGTAGGTTCCCTAGTATAAAAACATTTGAGTTCATAGATGGGCGTAATAGGATCTCTGCCATGCTCACAAACCGCCATTACCCGAAAACATAAAAATTGCCATAATTAAGCACGAAATTAAGATATCAAGCTGCAATTTGGTACAAAGGATCGCCGTAGCAAGGGGCACCTATGGTCTAAATTTTTTGAAAAAGTGGTCGTGGCCCGCCCTCTAACAAGTTTAATGTACGTATAACAACTGAAGCTACAAGAACCAGGTTCGCTGAGTACATATCTTATAAGAAATTTTATCGATAGTGTGAAAATAAACGAAATCTAAGGGTAACCCCGCTCACGCCTTATATAACGGTACTGTTGAAAACTACTAAAAACGCGATAAATCCACAACCAAAACGCCAGAGACATTAAACTATTACCTAAAATTGTTTAAATCCAATAAAAACTGTTTAAGCCCCTAGGTACCGAATATTTACATCCCTTGACCTATAGTTGACTTTTGTTTGAAAATGTCGGCCAATGTGTAGTATACATAACTGAAATTAAGGGATAATCTTGCTCTTGTAATGGTGTGTTTGTATGTCAAAAATGGGTTGAATTGGACCAATAATTTCCTTAGCCCCCCTATACTAATGTGATCAAATTAAATCGTTCTTCTTCAAAGTAATATCCTCCCGCTGCAATACACTCATGCTAACGAATAATGACTAAAGTCATTATATTACTTGAAAAAATCTCCGTCATGATGGCCATTAAAGTATTCTTCAATTCAGCTTTTTATCCCCAATTGAGTCAAAACGGTGTCCTTGGAGTGGTCATGTGAATTTGCTGAATAGCAAGAAGTTACACGAAGGTAAATCAGGCGAATGCAGTGGTTGCGGCGCGATATTAGTTGAAAATGTGGGGCAATAATCACGAATAATCAATGCTGCAATAGGTGGTGCATTATCGCACTTCCTTTGTTCAACAAATCCTAACATAGTAAAAATAGAAGAACCCACTTTAGAGCCTCAGAAACCGACACGTATCTCAAATAATAATAAAAATTTTGACGTTAAATTTAGCGCAGATGTCTCTAAGAGTACTATCAACTTACAGATACAAAATTTACAGATTTGAAAAACACTCATAAATTTGAT
>JAPZAG010003536.1:0-10081 GCA_027475135.1 Bactrocera correcta | reverse complement strand
AGCCTCTTCAGTGATAATAGAAGTCACCGTGAATAGGTAGAGGCTGACGTTGCAGCAGAGAGTCTTTCTAAACCTAGGCTTTGGGGCAACATAAAAATAGAACTAGAAATATATGAATCAAAATTTGATGAACAAAAAATATTGAAAATTTCAATGGGCCACTACTCTAAGCGAGCTAGAAAAGAATACAAAACAAAAAAAAAAAATAAAATAAAAATTATATATGTATAAAGATATTTAACTATACTTCAAATATTTCAACGCTTAGACAACGACTCCATTTACTTTTTGACTGGCGGTTTGAGAGATTTTGACTGACTGTTCAAAAATTGTCTTTCTAATCACTTTCAAAGTGACGAATCTTATAAAGCTTTTCAAGGTTACTTGAATTAGCAGATTCGATCTACATAGTAGCATATAGTTATTACAGTATACTAACGGGTGATTTTTTTGAGGTTAGGATTTTCATGCATTAGTATTTGACAGATTACGTGGGATTTCAGACATGGTGTCAAAGAGAAAGATGCTCAGTATGCTTTGACATTTCATCATGAATAGACTTACTAACGAGCAACGCTTGCAAATCATTGAATTTTATTACCAAAATCAGTGTTCGGTTCGAAATGTGTTTTATCGACAAATTTTGTTCAGCGATGAGGCTCATTTCTGGTTGAATGGCTA
This sequence comes from Bactrocera correcta, assembly GCA_027475135.1. Taxonomy (NCBI): domain Eukaryota; kingdom Metazoa; phylum Arthropoda; class Insecta; order Diptera; family Tephritidae; genus Bactrocera; species Bactrocera correcta. The sequence goes on along the minus strand of JAPZAG010003536.1, from coordinate 9,400 downwards.
CGTAAATAAGCAAAATTGCCGCATTTGGGGTGAAGAGCAACCAGAAGCCGTTCAAGAACTGCCCATGCATCCCGAAAAATGCACTGTTTGGTGTGGTTTGTACGCTGGTGGAATCATTGGACCGTATTTTTTCAAAGATGCTGTTGGACGCAACGTTACGGTGAATGGCGATCGCTATCGTTCGATGCTAACAAACTTTTTGTTGCCAAAAATGGAAGAACTGAACTTGGTTGACATGTGGTTTCAACAAGATGGCGCTACATGCCACACAGCTCGCGATTCTATTGCCATTTTGAGGGAAAACTTCGGACAACAATTCATCTCAAGAAATGGACCCGTAAGTTGGCCACCAAGATCATGCGATTTAACGCCTTTAGACTATTTTTTGTGGGGCTACGTCAAGTCTAAAGTCTACAGAAATAAGCCAGCAACTATTCCAGCTTTGGAAGACAACATTTCCGAAGAAATTCGGGCTATTCCGGCCGAAATGCTCGAAAAAGTTGCCCAAAATTGGACTTTCCGAATGGACCACCTAAGACGCAGCCGCGGTCAACATTTAAATGAAATTATCTTCAAAAAGTAAATGTCATGAACCAATCTAACGTTTCAAATAAAGAACCGATGAGATTTTGCAAATTTTATGCGTTTTTTTTTTAAAAAAAGTTATCAAGCTCTTAAAAAATCACCCTTTACATAGTAGCATATATTACAGTATACTGAGTAAGAATAGGCTATCAATTTAAGTATTTAAAAAATCTGGTAACTCTTTTCAAAAGGATTCCCAATTAGTTGTATAATTTTTTTATTAGTCCACTTAATTAAATATTTCTTCTTTCTTTTCTTAAATATTTTAAATTGAAATATATCATTTATTTTATCAACTAATTAATTTCAGTTTTTTATACCCTGAACAGGGTATATTAAGTTTGTCACGAAGTTTGTAACACCCAGAAGGAATCGTCGGAGACCCTTTAAAGTATATATGTATATAAATGATCAGTATGTAGAGCTGAGTCGAATAAGCCATGTCCGTCGTCTGTCCGTCCGTCTGTCATATACGAACTAGTCCCTCAGTTTTTAAGATATCCTTTTGAAATTTTGCGGCGGAAACGGCCGATATCGGACAACTATAACATATAGCTGCCATACAAACTGAACGATCGGAATCAAATGCTTGTATGGAAAACTTTCACATTTGACAAGATATATTCACGAAATTTGATATATATTATTTTCTAATGCAAAAATGTAATCTCCGAAGAAATTGTTCAGATCGGTTAACTATAGTCTATAGCTTCCGTATAAACTGAACACATAGTTACTAACAGAAATGCACCTGTGGAAGGTATTTAGCTTCGGTGCAACCGAAGTTAACGTTTTTTCTTGTTTAAACTTAATTATAATGTTACAATTAATATGAAACATTATTTTTTAAACAGGTGGCAACACTTATAAGATGTAAATTTCGACAAGCTGCTTTCAAATCATTTGAGTGCTACCCATATGACAGTGCTTTGTATCCCAAAATTTTTTTCTTGATATTTCGAAACAGCTGGCAACCCTTAAATAATAATTTTCAACTTAAACCACGCTAGTTACTGATATCAGATAGGTCTTTTCGTTTGAAATTTAAAAATAGATGTCAACTCTCTAACCTTTCATTGTAAGCAATTCTGTAAAAAAAAACTTTTTCTCTGTAGCAACGTGCTGCAAGTGTATAAATTTATTGGAAAAATATTACAAATTTAAACTCCAATGATCAGTTTTACTTTAAATCGTTCATAACAAATTCATATCCTAACCTCGCTTCAACTAATTTTTGGTCATTGTGCTGTCCACTCAAGCGTAGAAAGGTTTTTGTGAAATTTGTTTTTTTTTTTTTTTTAAATTTTTGCAGCTTACAGTCCAAATGTTTTGTTATTTCTTTTTGTGTTTTAAATTGAACCCAACATTTACTGTTCATTTCAATTGTCAAGTGAATTTCGCCTCATACATGTCCTTTTGATTTTATTCTCCCTGGTGTAATGTTTTTGTACCCATAAGTGTGCTACATTTGTACATGTTAGGGATGTTCTTAATTATTTTGAGGAAGAAAAAATGTTATTTATTTACTTCATTCATTTTTGAGGTTAGCAGATATAATAAAAATTCAAGTTTTATAAGAAAATAAAACAAATTAAATATTATTATATAATATTAATTAAAAGCAAATAATTTGATTCTCTTTGAAAAGTATTAATTTCATTATGAAACAGATGTTTCTGTATAAAATAAATATTATACAATTTTCTAGTTAAGAACTTATTTTATTATAAAATAATTTTTTTATTTTTAGAAAGTCTGGGGAATATACTATATAGTCTTTGTCTCAAAAAAATTTTTAACTTAATTTTAGTTCAAAAATTATGAAATACTGAGCAAAAAATAGTAAGACTTTGTTCATAGTTTTCAAATTCTTAATTTATACTTCAAAATATTTGTAATCTCCCTCAAAGTAATCCTACTTGGTCCCAATACACTTGCGCCAAAATATTTTCCAACCCTCGAAACAGTTGTTAAAGTCCATTTCCGAAATAGATTCAATGTTCGTAGCGCAGACGACTCATAAGACTCAAATACTCGTAGTATTCCTTATTGACAGTTTTGTCCTTGAAGGAGTTCAAAGTTCACCATACCTCCATAGTCGAAGAAAACTGTCAACATAATATTGATTCCAGTTTTGATTTTAGGTGTCTTTTTCGGCTTCGGCTCATCGTTGTCACGATATTCAGCCGATTGATCGTCCGATTCCGGATATTAAGTAGAGATTCAAGACTCATCGCCAGTAATAATACCTTTCATGACATCCTGGTAGTCGAAAAGCATTGTATCGCGGACGTTAACGCAGCGCTGATTTTCGAAAAAATTAATTACTTTTGGAACCAATTGTGCGTTCTTTTTTCTTAGGCCGAAATTATCTTTTAAAATGAGTTTACGAATCTTACCCATATTCCAACGATACCTCTGATATCTCTGACTGTTAATCGTTGATTCTTAGGCATCAACACTTTTGTCAAATCGAAGCCTAGTTAATGAAATTTTTTGTTCGTATACATTGCTTTGTGACACGATGCATTATCTTGAAAAATAACACTTTCTTCTTCTTTAAACTTGCCAAACCACTTATCAACGGTTGATTTCCTTGGTGAAGAGTCCAAATGATATCAATCAATCGAAGCCTTGGCTTCAACAGCATTTTATCCTCAAAAAGCATTACTTTATTAACACACGAAATCCTCTTGAGCCATTTTTGTAAATTAACACAAGTTGTTTCAAGTTTGATCGGCCAATTTATATGGCCTATATTTGAGGTTCCGACAAATGAACTGCAGCAATGAAAAAAAAAGACATATAATTAAGAACACCCCTAATACTCGTACGATTTGTCCTAGCAGGCCATTCCAACTGTCAAAAGCCTGACACTTGATAAACTGTCCCTTTTCATGCGTGCCCACTGATCACGTGCATTCGATTCGAATAAGCATTCTACCCACACACACACTCACACACACACACACCCGCATGCATGCTCACCTAACATTTCTCGCACCTTCTGGCGTGTTATCCTTTCGTTGCGTTACTAACACATCCGACATAACGGTACCGCAAAAATTTACCCCTCGATTAGCGCCTTGTTTGCTGTTGTTGTTATGACAACGCTGCCTTTCATAATGAATATCTTCCACTAGCCTTTTCGTATCTAATTTTATATATGCTTGCATAGCTGTTGTTTTGTTCGTTACTTGCTATTGCGTGGGCGTGTGCAATAACTGTTTATGCAACGTTTAATAACGGAAATACATATTTCAGAAAGTTTGTTTTACTACATTCGCGCACATTTTATACTACTATTTATGACGAAGACCCGCGGCTCACACACGAACCACTGGGAGAGCGTTTTCTTTCGAGCATCTTTAATACTGTAGTTATGCAATTAAAATATTTGTTTACATTTTTTACATCCACAATGGCCTTAGGTTGTAGAGAATTTAGAATTAGAGCTTTCTGCCGATATCATTTTGTTGCAATTCTTCTTCGTTTCAAAGTATGGAGTCAATTAAGTCGATCTTTCAAACTCCACGGCGTTGGAAATTCCGTTAAAACTGTCCTGTGCCTGTCAACGTATGACCAATTTTGTAAACCCCTCCACCTATCATTTCCTAGTCCTAATTCTATTTTCAAGATTTTTATCTAAGGCGAGCATCAATATTTCTGATGGGCTGTGATGGGTTCTAGGTATTTTGTCACTGCATCGAAATACATATAGCAATTTTGCCTTCTTATACAATCTTAAAGCAGAACAAGTAAGGAAGGGCTAAGTTCGGGTATCACCTAACATTTTATACTCTCGCATGATAAAGTGGTAATCGAGATTTTATTATTCGTCATTTATATATATTTTTATTTTGCTGTAAAATTAATTAAATTACTAGTTCTTGAGATATGGTTTTTGGTCCATAAGTGGGCGACGCCCATTTTCAATTTTTAAAAAAAGCCTTCTGCCATTTCTTCCGTAAAATTTAGTGTTTCTGACGTTTTTTGTAAGTCGGTTAACGCACTTTTAGTGATTTTCAACATAACCTTTGTATAGGAGGTGGGCGTGGTTATTGTCTGATTTCTTCCATATTTGAACTGTATATGGAAATGCCTGAAGGAAACGACTCTATAGAGTTTGGTTGACATAGCAATAATAGTTTCCGAGATATGTACAAAAAAAAGGGGGGGGGGCCACGCCCATTTTTCCAAAAAAATTACGTCCAAATTTCACTTTAATATCTTTATTTATGGCTTAGTTATGACACTTTATAGGTCTTCGGTTTTCGCCATTTTGTGGGCGTGGCAGTGGGCCGATTTTGCTCATCTTCGAACATAACCTTTTTATGGAGCCAAGAAATATGTGTACCAGTTTTCATCATGATATCTCAATTTTTACTCAAGTTACAGCTTGCGCCGACGGACGGACGGACGCACAGACAGACATCCGGATTTCAACTCTACTCGTCATCCTGATCACTTTGGTATATATAACCCTATGTCTGACTCTTTTAGTTTTAGGACTTAAAAACAACCGTTTTGTGAACAAAACTATAATACACCTTTACACCTTAAAAGGATCTATCTGGCGAAGTCGCTCACTATTAAGTAATACTCTGAATGGTATTTTGAGTTCATAGAACTCTTTTAAAACTTCGTATATATTCCGTAAAATTGGTTTAAACCCCAATTTCTGAAAAAGAGCGTTTAATTTATATATGAGAGAGATTGTGTATGTGAACATTTAGAATTATTTAAGGAATTTAAGTTTAAGGGGGTATTCTAGTCTAGAAATTTAAAAAAAATCAAAATTCTTTTTTATTTTTTTGAAGTTTAACTATTCAAGGATATGTGTACAAGAGGATTTTTCAAAATTCAAATTATTTTCGGGGATATAGGCATTTTTCTGACCCGGCATCCAAACTGGTTCGGCCGGACCGCAAAATTTAAACGCGTTTTTCTCAAAACTGACTTTTTCGGAACGATACCCACGATTTCTCAGGTTCTACTGGACCGATTTACTTGAAAATTTTTTATAGAGTCTTTATAGGCTTGTATATGGTTGGAAATAGCCCCATCCCCAAATTTATATTTTTTTATTTAAAAAAAAAATCGAAATAGTCAGAAAAAGTGATCCAAAAAAACTTTTTTTTTTATGCAGTCGCCATTTTGTGAAAAACTGTTTCCCCACTTTTCCGTCGTTCCGGCCATTCCGACATTATTCTAGATTAAAAATTTTTTTTTCTTTTTGGTTTCAGATAACTAGGAGGGTTGAACCCATGATATGGTCACGTGGAAATTTTTAGAGACCCCCCCACTTCGTCAGCTCATAATTTTTGAAATTTTTCACTTGTTTTAGTTTTTAATTTTTTTCTGTACTCTTCTAAAATTAACAAATAACTGATCAAAAATGGATGGTAAAAATACTAATTGCCTTTTTCTACGACACTTTAAAAATTACCTGAAATTCATGCTTTTAGTCTAGAATACCCCCTTAAGTAGCGTGAATTTAGACTTCAGTTGTCCTTTCTTCCAATTGTCTGAAATCAGTATCGCAAACAGTGCTGTTTAGTAGATCTTTGAGTAAGTATGGTTCAAGAATGTTGAATCTTCAAGGTTTTGTGAAAAAAGCATTTCAATGTTATTGTCAATATCGTCTACGGAAGAGTGAGTGCTGTCCGTAAAATTTCCTTTTTATTTACCGTATCATCAAATTTTATCCAAACTGACAAAGAATGTATATTTTTAACTATTTTAATACAAATCTTTATGATCCCTTCCAAATAGGCTGCTAAGCTATTAAAAGCATGCCAATTCTTATTTCAATGTTCCTTACACATAGATGTTACAGAGGGCTATTGTTGCTGCGAGGCTCGGCTGCGATGCCGAATTTTAGGTTTTTCAGTTTTGGCTCATTTATGTAGCATCATTCGCTAGATTGTTGCACAGTTTCGGTTTTATATTTATAAACCCAAGTTTTGCCAGCAGTCATGATGCGATCGATGAATGTAAGGTCCTCAGCCAAGCATCTCGTTTGCTTCTTTTTCTCGGCATTGGTTTTGCAAAATTTTTAGGTGTTTTAGAACGAGTTTAGCATTAACATACTTCATACCTAAAACATTAACCAAAACGTATTGAGTCGATTCCAAGTAGTAAATGTTAAGATCCTCTACTATTTCTCTAATGCTAACATGACAGTTTTGAAGCACTGTTTCTTCGATGTTTCGATGTTTTTCTCATAGATATATGGACGAGTCGCATGAGGTAAGCTTTCAACGACTTTGCGGTCATCATTGAATGCCTTTTGCCACGCTAATACAAACCGTAATAACTTTTTTCTATGTGAGTAATCGTCTTACTTTCTTTTACAAGTTATTATTTAAGTTTTTTAAAAATTAGTGCTTAGGATACCAAAAAGAGGGTTTGGATAGTACAGCGGTGTTATGCTTTGCATTCCGTTATTTCAGTCCAAAGGAATTCAGACGGGACTTTGGCGGCACTCCTTCGAGTAGATGGTAGTAGATGAGGTTGGTAAACATTTTTTTTTTTGAATATATAAGTATTTTAAGAAGACCGTACCAACGAGATCTGTATATTCGTGTTCAAGGAACAATCGCGGCTGTTGCGTCGTCAATTTAGGAAAATCCAAGAGTTTCGACTCGCAACTTAACGGTACAACTTGGAGTTAGCAGATGGTCATTATAACGGATACCTAAACCGATTTCCGTACAAAGTTCAAAAACAAGCGGGTTAAACTCTCTAGATTTTCCTATTCGCCTGGATTTTAGCCAAAAAATTATTAAAATGGTCGAAGAAGACAATAACTTGATAAATTGCCTATTTATGTCGGATGAGGCCCATTTTGATCTAAACAGAAATTTTGATAGAACGAAAATTGCCGTACATGGAGTGAATGAAAGCCAAAAATTATCCACGGGACGGAAGTTTATTCAGAACGAGTCACTGTGTGGTACGCATCTTTATCAAGATGTATTGTCGAGCCATACTTCTTTGAAGAAGACGATGTAATAGTATTATCTAAAGATGTTGAATTAGTTTTTTTTAATAAGAACTGCGCCGCAGACGTATACCTTTCAATGCTAATCTGATATATTTGGTTAAATGGGTTTATAACCTACAAAATGTGTATCCGCATGGAGAAAATCTGTGAGTAAAGAACTTAAAGAGATCTAGCAGCTTTGATTTGCAAAGTAATATGGTGCGATTGATATCTGTGGGTTTTTGAGTTTGTCATTTTTAGAACACTTTTTGTTCCGAACTGAATATATTATCAGCGATTTACAATGCTTCTAGTGAATTCAACTATCCAGGATCTTAACTTTGGTTTGAGAGCCCAAAAGTTCCAAAAACAATCAGGAAATATAGGAAGCCCAGTTACAACTTACCATGATTAAAAGCAGTGGATTAACGAATCCATAACAAGGAGAGTAGAACCATTAAAAAAAGAGGAAGCAGAAATTAAATTCGTAAGAAATAATTCAGAATAGAAGGCAAATTATCTTTTGTGATACTCAACAGTTGTCCACAGCCTTTTCTGAATATTATTGTAAGCCGTATAACCGATACATTCGTATGTTCAAAATGTACATATGTATATACATACATACATACATTCAGCTCTAAATTCTCAGTTTTGTCAGACCTACATACTTACACATGTTTATCACATTTCCGGCCGGCGGAATTTTCTACTAAGTATAGTTTGCATGTACACACAAATACATTTGCAGACCACAAATGTTAATTTGTAAAACAATACAATCAAGCACATTTGTTTATACAGATATTTACAGTGTATATATGTATGCATATCTACATATGTGCAGATTAATTTAGAAAGGGGGCAAATGCTATAATCTCCAATGTTTATGCGATTAATTGGCATAAGTTATGCAACACATGTGCTCCATCCAAATGATTTCGCCTAAATCTTTCGGTGTTCGCTGAGATATTGCTCATTTATTTCCGATCGGTGCGCCTTAGAGCTAAAGCAAAAATGTGTAATTTCATGCGCAACCGAGCGTTCAATACTCGTATATGCTGTTAATCAGTAATTGGGGTTAAATTATTTCTAATTAAGTGGCGGTATTTAAGAGGTTTTCGAGGAAAATTAATATTGAAAATTAGGCAAGTTTATTTCCGAGAATTTTCATTTGTTGTATAACACACTATTATGGCAGAATTGAACAAATTTTTGATTATTAATGGCAAAAATTTGCTGGCTATGCTATGTGTCTGTTTACTTGCCTTTAGGCTTACTGTAAGTAGCTTTTAAGCAAGTAGTAAAATAATGCTTAATTCAGATAAATCTAATCTAAAAAGGCAATTTCAACTGTGAAATATTTTATGTATTTCCAAACTCGGTGAACATGAAAAGTATTTGAACTTTATAATTTTGTATTTGCAGGTCAAAATTTTTTTCTTCGCAAAGTGTTACTTTTGATGGAAATAATGATTAACTTTTAACTTTTTGGGGGGAAATGATGAAACTTCGTTCTGGACACTATAGCAGATAAAACCCCTATTTATCCAAAATCGATTTCGAATACCAAATATCTGACCTTCGTGCAATGAGTCACCGCCCGGCCTAACCACCTTTTTGTATGTCCAATGAGTCTCATCTAATTATCCTCTCCCTATAGTCCGACCCCAGCGAAAGAGCACTTTTCTTGGACCCTAGGTGTCTTCGATGGCAACCAAATTGAACCATACCACCATTTTGTTCGTTTACTGCGGAAGTTTATGTATTTTTTTACCAGATGAAATTATGATTAAATATTATTTAAAGTAAAACTGAAGTATTTAT
>JAPZAG010000359.1:0-19000 GCA_027475135.1 Bactrocera correcta | reverse complement strand
ACCATGGCGGCGAAACGACAGTGCATTTAGAACAATTCCGTAATCTTATATTCAGGTATAAAGTCTATTTTTTTGTATATACGCATTAAGCAATAGATATCGAAATGCTTCAAATCATTAGTTTAACATATTTAAGTTAATTAACCTTCTTTAACGTATTGAAGTTGATATAAAGCCATGGCGGCATAACGACAGTACATTTGGAAGAATTCCGTAATCTTATGTTTAGGTATAAATTCGATTTTCTTTTATATACACATTTAGCAAGCGATTTCGAAATGCTTCAAATCATTAGTTTAACATATTTAAGTTAATTAACCTTCTTTAACGTAATGAAGTTGATATAACATATACATATACATAACACTAAATTTGGAAGAACTCCGCAATCTTATGTTTAGGCATAAAGTCGATTTTCTTGTATATACACATTTTGCAATCGATGTCGAAATGCTTCAAATAACTGGTTTAGCATATTTAAATTAATTAACCTTTTTATCTTACTGAAGTTTACATAAAGCCAAAACGGCAGTATATTTATATGAATTCCGTTATCTTATATTTAGGAATGAATTCGACTTTCTTGTATATATGCATTTAGAAATCGATATCGAAAGGCTTCAAATCATTAGTTTCAATTATTTAAGTTCATTAACCTTCTTAAACGTATTGAAGTTGATATAAAGCCATGGCGGCATAACGGCAGTGCATGCAGAAGAAATCCGTAATCTTATATTTAGGTATAAATTCGATTTTGTTGTACATACACATTTAGCAATCGATATCGAAATGCTTCAGATCATTAGTTTAACATATTTAAGTAAATTAATCCTCTTTATCTTACTGAAGTCTACTAAAGCCTTAACGGCATAACGGCAGTACATTTGGAAGAGTTCCGTAATCTTATATATAGGTATTAAGTCGATTTTGTTGTATATACGCATTTAGCAATCGACGTCGAAATGCTTCAAATCATGAGTTTAACATATTTAAGATAATTAACCCTCTTTATCTCACTGAAGTCTACAAAAGCCTTAACGGCATAATGGCGGTGATATTAGAAGAATTCCGTAATCTTATATTTAGGTATAAAGTAGATTTTCTTGTATATACTCATTTAGCAATCGATATCGAAATGCTTCAAATCATTAGTTTAACATATTTAAGTTATTAATCTTCTTTAACGTAATGAAGGTGATATAAAGCCATGGCAGCATAATGAAAGTGCGTGTAGAAGAATTCCGTAATCTTATATTTAGGTATGTAGTCGATTTTCTTGTATTTACACATTTAGCAATCGATATCGAAAATCTTCAAATCATTAGTTTAACATATTTAAGTTAATTAACCCTCTTTAACTAATGAAGGTAATATAAAGCCATGGCGGCATAACGGCAGTGCATGTAGAAGAATTCCGTTATCTTATATTTAGGTATAAAGTCGATTTTCTTGTATATACACATTTAGCAATCGATATCGAAATGCTTCAAATCATTAGTTTAACATATTTAAGTTAATAAACCTTCTTTAACGAAGGAAGTTGGCATAAAGCCATGGCGGCATAACGGCAGTGCATTGGAAGAATTCCGTTATCTTATATTTAGGTATAAAGTCGATTTTCTTGTATATACACATTTAGCAATCGATACGAAATGCTTCAAATCATTAGTTTAACATATTTAAGTTAATAAACCTTCTTTACGAACGAAGTTGGCATAAAGCCATGGCGGCATAACGGCAGTGCATGAGAAGAATTCCGTTACTTATATTTAGGTATAAAGTCGATTTCTTGTATATACACATTTAGCAATCGATATCGAAATGCTTCAAATCATTAGTTTAACATATTTAAGTTAATTAACCTTCTTTACTACGAAGTTGACATAAAGCCATGGCTGCATAACGGCAGTGCATGTGGAAGAATTCCGTTACTTATATTTAGGTATAAAGTCGATTTTCTTGTATATATCATTTAGCAATCGATATCGAAATGCTTCAAATCATTAGTTTAACATATTTAAGTTAATAAACCTTCTTTAGCGAAGCATTGGCATAAAGCCATGGCGGCATAACGGCAGTGCATGTAGAAGAATTCCGTTATGCTTATATTTAGGTATAAAGTCGATTTTCTTGTATATACACATTTAGCAATCGATATCGAAATGCTTCAAATCATTAGTTTAACATATTTAAGTTAATTAACTTCTTTAACGTAACTGAAGGTGATATAAAGCCATGGCTGCATAACGACAGTGCATGTAGAAGAATTCCGTAATCTTATATTTAGGTATAAAGTCGATTTTCTTGTATATACACTTTAGCAATCGATATCGAAATCTTCAAATCATTAGTTTAACATATTTAAGTTAATAACATTTCTTTAACTAATGAAGCTATATAAAGCCATGGCGGCATAACGGCAGTGCATGTAGAAGAATTCCGTAATGCTTATATTTAGGTATAAAGTCGATTTTCTTTATATACACATTTAGCAATCGATATCGAAATGCTTCAAATCATTAGTTTAACATATTTAAGTTAATTAACTTCTTTAACGTAATGAAGGTTATATAAAGCCATGGCGGCATAACGACAGTGCATTTAGAAGAATTCCGTAATCTTATATTTAGGTATAAAGTCGATTTTCTTTATATACACATTTAGCAATCGATATCGAAATGCTTCAAATCATTAGTTTAACATATTTAAGTTAATTAGCCTTCTTTAACGTAATGAAGGTGATATAAAGCCATGGCTGCATAACGACAGTGCATGTAGAAGAATTTCGTAATCTTATATTTAGGTATAAAGTCGATTTTCTTATATTTACACATTTAACAATCGATATCGAAAATCTTCAAATCATTAGTTTAACATATTTTAGTTAATTAACCTTCTTTAACGTATTGAAGTTGATATTAAGCCATGGCGGCATAACGACAGTACATTTGGAAGAATTCCGTAATCTTATATTTAGGTATAAAGTCGATTTTCTTGTATATACAAATTTAGCAATCGATATCGAAATGCTTCAAATCATTAGTTTAACATATTTAAGTTAATTAATCCTCTTTACCTTACTGAAGTCTACAAAAGCCATAACGGCAGTATATTTGGGTGTATTCCGTAGTCTCTTATTTAGGTATAGAATCGATTTTCTTGTGTATACACATTTAGCAATCGATATCGAAATGCTTCAGCTCATAAGTTTAACATATTTAAGTTAATAAACTTTATTTAACGTATTGAAGTTTATATAAAGCCATAACGGCAGTGCATTTGGAAGAATTCCGTTATCTTATATTTAGGCATAAAGTCGATTTTCTTGTATATACACATTTTGCAATCGATATCGAAATGCTTCAAATAACTGGTTTAGCATACTTAAGTTAATTAACCTTCTTTATCTTACTGAAGTTTACATAAGGCCATAACGGCAGTATATTTATATGAATTCCGTTATCTTATATTTAGGTATAAAGTCGATTTTGTTGTACATACACATTTAGCAATCGAAATCGAAATGCTTCAAATCATTAGTTTAACATACGAGGACTGTCTGATAAATAACCGACGTAACCATCATGCACGCGACTTTTTCACAATTTTTTTTTTTCTACATAGTCTCCTTGTAACTCCACACTCTTCTCCCAGCGATGCTCCCATCTCTTTAACCCTTCCAAATAATACTTGGCGTCTTTGTCTGCCAAATACGAGTTAACGAAAGAGATTGCCTCCTCATTTGACGAAAATCTCTGGCCGCCTAACGCAGTTTTAATTTGAGGAAACAAAAAAAGTCGCTTGGTTCTAGATCCGGTGAATAAGGTGGATGGTCAAGCAGTTCGAACCGCAATTCGTGGATTTGCGCCATGGCGACTGTTGAGGTGTGAGATGGTGCGTTTTCTTGGTAGAACAAGACTTTCTTTTTTTGCAATTTTGGCCGATTTTTCGAATTTCGATTAGCTTGTCCAATAATGATGCATAGTATGCTCCCGTTATAGTTTTTCCTTTTTCAAGATAGCCGATAAATATAATTCCATGGCTGTCCCAAAAAATACTCGCCATCACTTTCCCAGCCGAATACACAGCTTTACGTTTTTTTGGGGCCGGTTCCCCCTTTTCAATCCACTGTTCAGATTGGATTTTTGTTTCGGGCTTATAATGATGAATGAGGAGGATGGAGTCATGTGTAGAAGTTCACGCAAGTGAAGAAAGTTCTCTGATCGCCATTCACTTGGGAGTGGCCAGAAACGATTCTTTTACATATGACTCAAGCAGCTCACGACTTCCGGTCTTTGACCAAGTATCCTCTGGGTAGCCTAAGAACATCCGTTTGAAGGCGAGCTAAAGTGAGAAGGCGAAACATCCCCTGCATGGGGTTGTGCGCTGGGTTTGGGACCCGCCACGTAAAAAAACACCCCCAATGAAAAGGAAAAAACAGCCTCGGATGAGAGACCCCCCTTTTGATGACGACCACGGCAAACGAAATAAGGACTATGATTTGAGGGCATGCACCTGGAATGTCCGGTCCCTTAATTGGGAAGGTGCCGCTGCCCAGCTGGTAGATGTCCTCGTAAAGATAAAGGCTGACATCACCGCCGTCCAAGAAATGCGATGGACGGGACAAGGACAGAGACGAGTAGGTCCTTGTGACATTTACTACAGTGGCCATATAAAGGAGCGCAAGTTTTGTGTTGGATTCGTGGTGGGAGAGAGACTCCGTCGCCGAGTACTATCATTCACTCCTATGAATGAACGTCTAGCCACAATCCGCATCAAGGCGAGGTTCTTCAACATATCGCTGATTTGCGCCCACGCCCCGACGGAAGAGAAGGACGATGTGACCAAAGATGCCTTTTATGAGTGCTTGGAGCGCACTTATGAGAGATGCCCCCGCCACGATGTCAAAATCGTGCTTGGCGACTTCAACGCCAGGGTGGGCAAAGAAGGTATCTTTGGCACTACGGTCGGTAAATTCAGCCTCCACGAGGAAACATCCCCAAATGGGTTGAGGCTGATCGACTTCGCCGGGGCCCGAAATATGGTTATCTGTAGTACTAGATTCCAGCATAAGAAGATACATCAAGCTACCTGGCTGTCTCCAGATCGAAAAACCACCAACCAGATCGATCATGTTGTGATAGACGGAAGACACGTCTCCAGTGTTTTAGATGTGCGTGCGCTCCGAGGTCCTAACATCGACTCGGACCACTATATTGTTGCAGCCAAAATTCGCACCCGCCTCTGTGCAGCAAAAAACGCACGCCAACAAACACAAGGAAGGTTTGACGTCGAGAAGCTGCAATCACTACAGACAGCCGAGCGATTTTCTACTCGGCTTGCACTCCTGCTCTCTGAGAGCACTCGTCAACAACTCGGTATAAGGGAACTGTGGGACGGCATTTCAAACTCCTTACGTACAGCTGCAACCGAAACCATTGGTTTTCGGAAAGTGCAAAGGAACAGCTGGTACGACGAGGAGTGCCGTGTCGCAGCGGAGAGAAAACAGGCTGCCTACCTCGCAACGTTACGATCGACACAACACGTGCGGGATGGGATAGATACCGAGAGTTGAAGAGGGAAACGAGACGCATTTGTAGACAGAAAAAGAAAGAGGCCGAAATGCGTGAGTACGAAGAGCTTGATAAGCTGGCCGACAGAGGTAATGCTCGGAAATTCTACGAAAAGATGCGGCGGCTTACAGAAGGTTTCAAGACCGGAGCATACTCTTGTAGAACCCCCAAAGGTGATCTAGTTACCGATGCCCAGAGCATACTTAAATTATGGAGGGAACACTTCTCCAGCCTGCTGAATGGCAGTGAACACACAACACCAGGAAAAAACGAACCCGATACCCCAATCGATGACGATGGAGCAGATGTTCCATTGCCCGACCATGATGAAGTTCGAATAGCAATTGCCCGCCTGAAAAACAACAAAGCGGCAGGGGCCGATGGATTGCCGGTCGAGCTATTCAAACACGGCGGCGAAGAGCTGATAAGGTGCATGCATCAGCTTCTTTGCAAAATATGGTCGGACGAAAGTATGCCCAACGATTGGAATTTAAGTATGCTATGCCCAATCCACAAAAAAGGAGACCCCACAATCTGTGCCAACTTCCGTGGGATTAGCCTCCTCAACATCGCATATAAGGTTCTGTCGAGCGTATTGTGTGAAAGATTAAAGCCCACCGTCAACAAACTGATTGGACCTTATCAGTGTGGCTTTAGACCTGGTAAATCAACAACCGACCAGATATTCACCATGCGCCAAATCTTGGAAAAGACCCGTGAAAGAAGAATCAACACACACCACCTCTTCGTCGATTTCAAAGCTGCTTTCGACAGCACGAAAAGGAGCTGCCTTTATGCCGCGATGTCCGAATTTGGTATCCCCGCAAAACTAATACGGCTGTGTAAACTGACGTTGAGCAACACGAAAAGCTTCGTCAGGATCGGGAAGGACCTCTCCGAGCCGTTCGATACCAAACGAGGTTTCAGACAAGGCGACTCCCTATCGTGTGACTTTTTCAATCTGCTGCTCGAGAAAATTATTCGAGCTGCAGAACGTAATCGAGCAGGTACAATCTTTTACAAGAGTGTACAGCTGCTGGCGTATGCCGATGATATTGATATCATCGGCCTCAACACCCGCGCCGTTAGTTCTGCTTTCTCCAGACTGAACAAGGAAGCAACTCAAATGGGTCTGGCAGTGAACGAGGGCAAGACGAAATATCTCCTGTCATCAAACAAACAGTCGTCGCACTCGCGACTTGGCTCCCACGTCACTGTTGACAGTCATAACTTTGAAGTTGTAGATAATTTCGTCTATTTAGGAACCAGCATTAACACCACCAACAATGTCAGCCTGGAAATCCAACGCAGGATTACTCTTGCCAACAGGTGCTACTTCGGACTGAGTAGGCAATTGAAAAGTAAAGTCCTCTCTCGACGAGCAAAAACCAAACTCTATAAGTCGCTCATTATTCCCGTCCTGCTATATGGTGCAGAGGCTTGGACGATGACAACAACCGATGAGTCGACGTTGCGAGTTTTCGAGAGAAAAGTTCTGCGAAAGATTTATGGTCCTTTGCGCGTTGGCCACGGCGAATATCGCATTCGATGGAACGATGAGCTGTACGAGATATACGACGACATTGACAAAGTTCAGCGAATTAAAAGACAGCGGCTACGCTGGCTAGGTCATGTTGTCCGGATGGATGAAAACGCTCCAGCTCTGAAAGTATTCGACGCAGTACCCGCCGCGGGAAGCAGAGGAAGAGGAAGACCTCCACTCCGTTGGAAGGACCAAGTGGAGAGGGACCTGGCTTCGCTTGGAATATCCAATTGGCGCCACGTAGCGAAGAGAAGAAACGACTGGCGCGCTGTTGTTGACTCGGCTATAATCGCATAAGCGGTGTCTACGCCAGTAAAGAAGAAGAAGAATGATGAATCCAAGTTTCGTCTACGGTTATCAATCGGCGAAAAAACTTGGTCGTATTGCCTCTAAACTGAGCCAACAGTGCGCTGGAAATGTTCATGCGCGCACGTTTGTGGTCTAGCGTAAGCAAACTCGGCACCCAACGCGCGGACAGCTTTCTCATGCCCAAATCTTGGTTTAATATGTGACAAACACGTTCTTTTGACATCTTCATAATCTCAGCTATTTCCTTAACTTTAATCCGGCGGTCGTCTAATACCAATTGATGAACTTTAGCGATGTTATCGTTAGTGGTTACAGCTTTTGGACGCCCAGGAAGTTCATCATCTTCCAAGCTCCTGCGACCACGTTTAAATTCAGTTGCCCAAAATTTTATGGTGGTAAACGATGGTGCAGAGTCACCGTACACAGAGTCCGACTCATCTTTGATTTGTGAAAGCGTATTGCCTTTCAAAAATAAAAATTTAATTACAGCTCGATATTCAATCTCTTCCATTTTGGGGAAATCACCGAAATAGACTCACAAAAACGACTATCGACAGATAATTGCGCAAGACAAATTTCTGAAATTTTAGCGAATAGCAATTATAATATGCACAACTTGAAGTAGAAACTTGTTTTTCAGAGGAACCGCTAGCTTTACGCTGAGGTCGGTTATTCATCAGACAGCCCTCGTATTAAAGTTAATTAACGCTCTTTATCTTACTGAAGTCTACAAAAGCCTTAACGGCATAACGGCAGTGCATTTAGAAGAACTACGTAATCTTATATTTAGGTATGAATTCGATTTTCTTGTATACACTCATTCAGCAATCGATATCGAAATGCTTCAAATCATTAGTGTAACATATTTAAGTTAATAAACCTTCTTTAACGTATTGAAGGTGATACAAAGCCATGACGGCATAAAGACAGTACATTTGGAAGAATTCCGTAATCTTATATTTAGGTATAAAGTCGATTTTCTTGTATATACACATTAAGCAATCGATATCCAAATGCTTCAAATCATTAGTTTAACATATTTAAGTAAATTAAACTTCTTTAACGTACTGAAATTTATATAAAGCCTTAACGGTATAACTGCAGTGCATTTAGAAGAACTACGTAATCTCATATTTAGGTATGAATTCGATTTCCTTGTATATACTCATTTAGCAATCGATATCGAAATGCTTCAAATCATTAGTGTAACATATTTAAGTTAATAAACCTTTTTAACATAATGAAGTTTACATAAAGCCATAACGGCATATCGGCAGTATATTTGGGTGAATTCCGTAATCCTTTACCTAGGTATAAAATCGATTTTCTTGTACATACACATTTAGCAATCGATATCGAAATGCTTCAAATCATTAGTTTAACATATTTCAGTTAATTAGCCTTCTTTATCTTACTGAAGTTTATATAAAGCCATAACGGTATAACGGCAGTGCATTTGGAAAAATTCCGTAATCTTATATTAAGGTAAAAAGTCGATTTTGTTGTATATACACATTTAGCAATCGATATCGAAATGCTTCTGCTCTTTAATTTAGCATATTTAAGTTGATTAACCTTCTTTAACGTAATGAAGGTGATATAAAGCCATGGCTGCATAACGACAGTGCAAGTAGAAGAATTTTGTAATCTTAGATTTAGGTATATAGTCGATTTTCTTATATTTACACATTTAGCAATCGATATCGACAATCTTCAAATCATTAGTTTAACATATTTAAGTTAATTAGACTTCTTTAACGTAATGAAGGTGATATAAAGCCATGGCTGCATAACGACAGTGCATGTAGAAGAATTTCGTAATCTTATATTTAGGTATAAAGTCGATTTTCTTATATTTACACATTTAACAATCGATATCGAAAATCTTCAAATCATTAGTTTAACATATTTTTGTTAATTAACCTTCCTTAACGTAATGAAGGTTATATAAAACCATGGCGGCATAACGACAGTACATTTGGAAGAATTCCGTAATCTTATATTTAGGTATAAAGTCGATTTTCTTGTATATACAAATTTAGCAATCGATATCGAAATGCTTCAAATCATTAGTTTAACATATTTAAGTTAATTAATCCTCTTTACCTTACTGAAGTCTACAAAAGCCATAACGGCAGTATATTTGGGTGTATTCCGTAATCTCTTATTTAGGTATAGAATCGATTTTCTTGTGTATACACATTTAGCAATCGATATCGAAATGCTTCAGCTCATAAGTTTAACATATTTAAGTTAATAAACCTTATTTAACGTATTGAAGTTTATATAAAGCCATAACGGCAGTGCATTTGGAAGAATTCCATTATCTTATATTTAGGCATAAAGTCGATTTTCTTGTATATACACATTTTGCAATCGATATCGAAATGCTTCAAATAACTGGTTTAGCATACTTAAGTTAATTAACCTTCTTTATCTTACTGAAGTTTACATAAGGCCATAACGGCAGTATATTTATATGAATTCCGTTATCTTATATTTAGGTATAAAGTCGATTTTGTTGTACATACACATTTAGCAATCGAAATCGAAATGCTTCAAATCATTAGTTTAACATACGAGGACTGTCTGATAAATAACCGACGTAACCATCATGCACGCGACTTTTTCACAATTTTTTTTTTCTACATAGTCTCCTTGTAACTCCACACTCTTCTCCCAGCGATGCTCCCATCTCTTTAACCCTTCCAAATAATACTTGGCGTCTTTGTCTGCCAAATACGAGTTAACGAAAGAGATTGCCTCCTCATTTGACGAAAATCTCTGGCCGCCTAACGCAGTTTTAATTTGAGGAAACAAAAAAAGTCGCTTGGTTCTAGATCCGGTGAATAAGGTGGATGGTCAAGCAGTTCGAACCGCAATTCGTGGATTTGCGCCATGGCGACTGTTGAGGTGTGAGATGGTGCGTTTTCTTGGTAGAACAAGACTTTCTTTTTTTGCAATTTTGGCCGATTTTTCGAATTTCGATTAGCTTGTCCAATAATGATGCATAGTATGCTCCCGTTATAGTTTTTCCTTTTTCAAGATAGCCGATAAATATAATTCCATGGCTGTCCCAAAAAATACTCGCCATCACTTTCCCAGCCGAATACACAGCTTTACGTTTTTTTGGGGCCGGTTCCCCCTTTTCAATCCACTGTTCAGATTGGATTTTTGTTTCGGGCTTATAATGATGAATGAGGAGGATGGAGTCATGTGTAGAAGTTCACGCAAGTGAAGAAAGTTCTCTGATCGCCATTCACTTGGGAGTGGCCAGAAACGATTCTTTTACATATGACTCAAGCAGCTCACGACTTCCGGTCTTTGACCAAGTATCCTCTGGGTAGCCTAAGAACATCCGTTTGAAGGCGAGCTAAAGTGAGAAGGCGAAACATCCCCTGCATGGGGTTGTGCGCTGGGTTTGGGACCCGCCACGTAAAAAAACACCCCCAATGAAAAGGAAAAAACAGCCTCGGATGAGAGACCCCCCTTTTGATGACGACCACGGCAAACGAAATAAGGACTATGATTTGAGGGCATGCACCTGGAATGTCCGGTCCCTTAATTGGGAAGGTGCCGCTGCCCAGCTGGTAGATGTCCTCGTAAAGATAAAGGCTGACATCACCGCCGTCCAAGAAATGCGATGGACGGGACAAGGACAGAGACGAGTAGGTCCTTGTGACATTTACTACAGTGGCCATATAAAGGAGCGCAAGTTTTGTGTTGGATTCGTGGTGGGAGAGAGACTCCGTCGCCGAGTACTATCATTCACTCCTATGAATGAACGTCTAGCCACAATCCGCATCAAGGCGAGGTTCTTCAACATATCGCTGATTTGCGCCCACGCCCCGACGGAAGAGAAGGACGATGTGACCAAAGATGCCTTTTATGAGTGCTTGGAGCGCACTTATGAGAGATGCCCCCGCCACGATGTCAAAATCGTGCTTGGCGACTTCAACGCCAGGGTGGGCAAAGAAGGTATCTTTGGCACTACGGTCGGTAAATTCAGCCTCCACGAGGAAACATCCCCAAATGGGTTGAGGCTGATCGACTTCGCCGGGGCCCGAAATATGGTTATCTGTAGTACTAGATTCCAGCATAAGAAGATACATCAAGCTACCTGGCTGTCTCCGGATCGAAAAACCACCAACCAGATCGATCATGTTGTGATAGACGGAAGACACGTCTCCAGTGTTTTAGATGTGCGTGCGCTCCGAGGTCCTAACATCGACTCGGACCACTATATTGTTGCAGCCAAAATTCGCACCCGCCTCTGTGCAGCAAAAAACGCACGCCAACAAACACAAGGAAGGTTTGACGTCGAGAAGCTGCAATCACTACAGACAGCCGAGCGATTTTCTACTCGGCTTGCACTCCTGCTCTCTGAGAGCACTCGTCAACAACTCGGTATAAGGGAACTGTGGGACGGCATTTCAAACTCCTTACGTACAGCTGCAACCGAAACCATTGGTTTTCGGAAAGTGCAAAGGAACAGCTGGTACGACGAGGAGTGCCGTGTCGCAGCGGAGAGAAAACAGGCTGCCTACCTCGCAACGTTACGATCGACACAACACGTGCGGGATGGGATAGATACCGAGAGTTGAAGAGGGAAACGAGACGCATTTGTAGACAGAAAAAGAAAGAGGCCGAAATGCGTGAGTACGAAGAGCTTGATAAGCTGGCCGACAGAGGTAATGCTCGGAAATTCTACGAAAAGATGCGGCGGCTTACAGAAGGTTTCAAGACCGGAGCATACTCTTGTAGAACCCCCAAAGGTGATCTAGTTACCGATGCCCAGAGCATACTTAAATTATGGAGGGAACACTTCTCCAGCCTGCTGAATGGCAGTGAACACACAACACCAGGAAAAAACGAACCCGATACCCCAATCGATGACGATGGAGCAGATGTTCCATTGCCCGACCATGATGAAGTTCGAATAGCAATTGCCCGCCTGAAAAACAACAAAGCGGCAGGGGCCGATGGATTGCCGGTCGAGCTATTCAAACACGGCGGCGAAGAGCTGATAAGGTGCATGCATCAGCTTCTTTGCAAAATATGGTCGGACGAAAGTATGCCCAACGATTGGAATTTAAGTATGCTATGCCCAATCCACAAAAAAGGAGACCCCACAATCTGTGCCAACTTCCGTGGGATTAGCCTCCTCAACATCGCATATAAGGTTCTGTCGAGCGTATTGTGTGAAAGATTAAAGCCCACCGTCAACAAACTGATTGGACCTTATCAGTGTGGCTTTAGACCTGGTAAATCAACAACCGACCAGATATTCACCATGCGCCAAATCTTGGAAAAGACCCGTGAAAGAAGAATCAACACACACCACCTCTTCGTCGATTTCAAAGCTGCTTTCGACAGCACGAAAAGGAGCTGCCTTTATGCCGCGATGTCCGAATTTGGTATCCCCGCAAAACTAATACGGCTGTGTAAACTGACGTTGAGCAACACGAAAAGCTTCGTCAGGATCGGGAAGGACCTCTCCGAGCCGTTCGATACCAAACGAGGTTTCAGACAAGGCGACTCCCTATCGTGTGACTTTTTCAATCTGCTGCTCGAGAAAATTATTCGAGCTGCAGAACGTAATCGAGCAGGTACAATCTTTTACAAGAGTGTACAGCTGCTGGCGTATGCCGATGATATTGATATCATCGGCCTCAACACCCGCGCCGTTAGTTCTGCTTTCTCCAGACTGAACAAGGAAGCAACTCAAATGGGTCTGGCAGTGAACGAGGGCAAGACGAAATATCTCCTGTCATCAAACAAACAGTCGTCGCACTCGCGACTTGGCTCCCACGTCACTGTTGACAGTCATAACTTTGAAGTTGTAGATAATTTCGTCTATTTAGGAACCAGCATTAACACCACCAACAATGTCAGCCTGGAAATCCAACGCAGGATTACTCTTGCCAACAGGTGCTACTTCGGACTGAGTAGGCAATTGAAAAGTAAAGTCCTCTCTCGACGAGCAAAAACCAAACTCTATAAGTCGCTCATTATTCCCGTCCTGCTATATGGTGCAGAGGCTTGGACGATGACAACAACCGATGAGTCGACGTTGCGAGTTTTCGAGAGAAAAGTTCTGCGAAAGATTTATGGTCCTTTGCGCGTTGGCCACGGCGAATATCGCATTCGATGGAACGATGAGCTGTACGAGATATACGACGACATTGACAAAGTTCAGCGAATTAAAAGACAGCGGCTACGCTGGCTAGGTCATGTTGTCCGGATGGATGAAAACGCTCCAGCTCTGAAAGTATTCGACGCAGTACCCGCCGCGGGAAGCAGAGGAAGAGGAAGACCTCCACTCCGTTGGAAGGACCAAGTGGAGAGGGACCTGGCTTCGCTTGGAATATCCAATTGGCGCCACGTAGCGAAGAGAAGAAACGACTGGCGCGCTGTTGTTGACTCGGCTATAATCGCATAAGCGGTGTCTACGCCAGTAAAGAAGAAGAAGAATGATGAATCCAAGTTTCGTCTACGGTTATCAATCGGCGAAAAAACTTGGTCGTATTGCCTCTAAACTGAGCCAACAGTGCGCTGGAAATGTTCATGCGCGCACGTTTGTGGTCTAGCGTAAGCAAACTCGGCACCCAACGCGCGGACAGCTTTCTCATGCCCAAATCTTGGTTTAATATGTGACAAACACGTTCTTTTGACATCTTCATAATCTCAGCTATTTTCTTAACTTTAATCCGGCGGTCGTCTAATACCAATTGATGAACTTTAGCGATGTTATCGTTAGTGGTTACAGGTTTTGGACGCCCAGGACGTTCATCATCTTCCAAGCTCCTGCGACCACGTTTAAATTCAGTTGCCCAAAATTTTATGGTGGTAAACGATGGTGCAGAGTCACCGTACACAGAGTCCGACTCATCTTTGATTTGTGAAAGCGTATTGCCTTTCAAAAATAAAAATTTAATTACAGCTCGATATTCAATCTCTTCCATTTTGGGGAAATCACCGAAATAGACTCACAAAAACGACTATCGACAGATAATTGCGCAAGACAAATTTCTGAAATTTTAGCGAATAGCAATTATAATATGCACAACTTGAAGTAGAAACTTGTTTTTCAGAGGTACCGCTAGCTTTACGCTGAGGTCGGTTATTCATCAGACAGCCCTCGTATTAAAGTTAATTAACGCTCTTTATCTAACTGAAGTCTACAAAAGCCTTAACGGCATAACGGCAGTGCATTTAGAAGAACTACGTAATCTTATATTTAGGTATGAATTCGATTTTCTTGTATATACTCATTCAGCAATCGATATCGAAATGCTTCAAATCATTAGTGTAACATATTTAAGTAAATAAACCTTCTTTAACGTATTGAAGGTGATACAAAGCCATGACGGCATAACGACAGTACATTTGGAAGAATTCCGTAATCTTATATTTAGGTATAAAGTCGATTTTCTTGTATATACACATTTAGCAATTGATATCCAAATGCTTCAAATCATTAGTTTAACATATTTAAGTAAATTAAACTTCTTTAACGTACTGAAATTTATATAAAGCCTTAACGGTATAACTGCAGTGCATTTAGAAGAACTACGTAATCTTATATTTAGGTATGAATTCGATTTTCTTGTATATACTCATTTAGCAATCGATATCGAAATGCTTCAAATCATTAGTGTAACATATTTAAGTTAATAAACCTTTTTAACATAATGAAGTTTACATAAAGCCATAACGGCATAACGGCAGTATATTTGGGTGAATTCCGTAATCCTTTACCTAGGTATAAAATCGATTTTCTTGTACATACACATTTAGCAATCGATATCGAAAAGTTATCGTAAGCCGTTATCTTATATTTAGGTATAAAATCGATTTTGTTGTATATACGCATTTAGCAATCCATATCGAAATGCTTCAAATCATTAGTTTAACATATTTAAGTTAATTAACCCGCTCTATCTTACTGAAGTCTACAAAAGCCTTAACGGCATAACGACAGTGCATTTAGAAGAATTCCGTAATCTTATATTTAGGTATAAACTCGATTTTCTTGTATATATACATATAGCAATCGATATCGAAATGCTTCAAATCATTAGTTTAACATATTTAAGTTAATTAACCTTCTTTAACGTATTGAAGTTGATATAAAGCCATGGCGGCATAACGGCAGTGCATTTAGAAGAATTCCGTAATTTTATGTTTATGTATAAAGTCGATTTTCTTGTATATACACTTTTAGCAATCCATAACGAAATGCTTCAAGTCATTAGTTTAACATATTAAGTTAATTAACCTTCTTTAACGTATTGATGGTGATACAAAGCCATGGCGGCATAACGACAGTACATTTAGAAGAATTCCGTAATCTTATATTTAGGTATTAAGTCGATTTTGATGTATATACGCATTTAGCAATCGACATCGAAATGCTTCAAATCATTAGTTTAACATATTAAGTTAATAAACCTTCTTTAACGTATTGAAGGTGATACAAAGCCATGGCGGCATAACGGGAGTATATTTATATGAATTCCGTTATCTTATATTTAGGTATAAAGTCAATTTAGTTGCACATACACCTGTAGCAATCGATATCGAAATGCTTCAAATCATTAGTTTGACATATTTGAGTTAATTAACGCTCTTTATCTTACTGAAGTCTACAAAAGCCTTGACGGCATCACGGCAAAGCATTTAGAAGAATTACGTAATCTTATATTTAGGTATGAATTCGATTTTCTTGTGTATACTCATTTAGCAATCGATATCGAAATGCTTCAAATCATTAGTTTAACATATTAAGTTAATAAACCTTCTTTAACGTATTGAAGGTGATACAAAGCCATGGCGGCATAACGACAGTACATTTAGAAGAATTCCGTAATCATATATTTAGGTATTAAGTCGATTTTGATGTATATACGCATTTAGCAATCGACATTGAAATGCTTCAAATCATTAGTTTAACATATTTAAGATAATTAACCCTCTTTATCTTACTGAAGTCTACAAAAGCCTTAACGGCATAACGGCAGTCCATTTGGAAGAGTTCCGTAATCTTATATTTAGGTACTAAGTCGATTTTGTTGTATTTACGCATTTAGCAATCGACATCGAAATGCTTCAAATCATCAGTTTAACATATTTAAGTTAATTAACCTTCTTTAACGTAATGAAGGTGATATAAAGCCATGGCGCCATAACGACAGTGCATGTAGAAGATTTCCCTGTAATCTTATATTTAGGTATAAAGTCGATTTTCTTGTATATACGCATTTAGCAATCGATATCGAAATGCTTCAAATAACTGGTATAGCATATTTAGGTTAATTGACCTTCTTTATCTTACCGAAGTTTACATAAAGCCATAACGGCATAACGGCAGTATATTTGGGTGAATTTCGTAATCTGTTATTTAGGTATAAAATCGATTTTCTTGTACACACACATTTAGCAATCGATATCGAAATGCCTCAAATCATTAGTTTAACATATTTAAGTTAATTAACCTTCTTTAACATATAACGGCAGTGCATGTAGAAGAATTCAGTTATCTTATATTTAGGTATAAAGTCGATTTTCTTGTATATACACATTTAGCAATCGATATCGAAATGCTTCAAATCATTAGTTTAAGTTAATTAATCCTCTTTATCTTACTGAAGTCTACAAAAGCCATAACGGCAGTATATTTGGGTGAATTTCGTAATCTTTTATTTAGGTATAAAATCGATTTTCTTGTGTATACACATTTAGCAATCGATATCGAAATGCTTCAGCTCATAAGTTTAACATATTTAAGTTAATAGGTTTATTATCTTTAACGTATTGAAGTTGATATAAAGCCATAACGGCAGTGCATTTGGAAGAATTCCGTAATCTTATATTTAGGCATAAAGTCGATTTTCTTGTATATACACATTTTGCAATCGATATCGAAATGCTTCAAATAACTGGTTTAGCATATTTAAGTTAGTTAACCTTCTTTATCTTACTGAAGTTTACATAAGGCCATAACGGCAGTATATTTATATGAATTCCGTTATCTTATATTTAGGTATAAAGTCGATTTTGTTGTACATACACATTTAGCAATCGATATCGAAATGCTTCAAATCATTAGTTTAACATACGAGGGCTGTCTGATAAATAACCGACGTAACCATCATGCACGCGACTTTTTTAAAATTTTTTTTTTTTCTACATAGTCTCCTTGTAGCTCCACACACTTCTCCCAGCGATGCTCCCATCTCTGCAACCCTTCCAAATAGTACTTGGCGTCTTTGTCTGCAAAATACGAGTTAACGAAAGAGATTGCCTCCTCATTTGACGAAAATCTCTGGCTGCCGAGCGCAGTTTTAATTTGAGGAAACAAAAAAAGTCGCTTGGTTCTAGATCCGGTGAATAAGGTGGGTGGTCAAGCAGTTCGAACCGCATTTCGTGGATTTTCGCCATGGCGACTGTTGAGGTGTGAGATGGTGCGTTGTCTTGGTAGAACAAGACTTTCTTTTTTTGCAAATGTGGCCGATTTTTCGAAATTTCTTCCTTTAGCTTGTCCAATAATGATGCGTAGTATGCTCCTATTATAGCTTTTCCTTTTTCAAGATAGCCGATAAATATAATTCCATGGCTGTCCCAAAAAATACTCGCCATCACTTTCCCAGCCGAATACACAGCTTTACGTTTTTTTGGGGCCGGTTCCCCCTTTTCAATCCACTGTTTAGATTGGATTTTTGTTTCGGGCGTATAATGATGAATCCAAGTTTCGTCTACAGTTATCAATCGGCGCAAAAACTTGGTCGTATTGCCTCTAAACTGAGCCAACAGTGCGCTGGAAATGTTCATGCGCGCACGTTTGTGGTCTAGCGTAAGCAAACGCGGCATCCAACGCGCGGACAGCTTTCTCATGCCCAAATCTTGGTTTAATATGTGACAAACACGTTCTTTTGACATCTTCATAATCTCAGCTATTTCCTTAACTTTAATCCGGCGGTCGTCTAATACCAATTGATGAACTTTAGCGATGATATCGTTAGTGGTTACAGCTTTTGGACGCCCAGGACGTTCATCATCTTCCAAGCTCCTGTGATCACGTTTAAATTCAGTTGCCCAAAATTTTATGGTGGTAAACGATGGTGCAGAGTCACCGTACACAAAGTCCAACTCATCTTTGATTTGTGAAAGCGTATTGCCTTTCAAAAATAAAAATTTAATTACAGCTCGATATTCAATCTTTTCCATTTTGGGGAAATCACCGAAGTAGACTCACAAAAACGACTGTCAACTAATAATTGCGCAAGATCTGAAATTTTGACGAGTAGCAATTATAATATGCACAATTTGAAGTAGAAACTTTTTTTTCAGAGGTACCGCTAGCTTTACGTTGAGGTCGGTTATTTATCAGACAGCCCTCGTATTTAAGTTAATTAACGCTCTTTATCTTACTGAAGTCCACAAAAGTCTTAACGGCATAACGGCAGTGCATTTAGAAGAATTACGTAATCTTATATTTAGGTATGAATTCGATTTTCTTTTTATATACTCATTAAGCAACCGATATCTAAATGCTTCAAATCATTAGTGTAAC
>JAPZAG010003535.1:0-10082 GCA_027475135.1 Bactrocera correcta | reverse complement strand
TTTTATTGAATAAAAGTTGTTAAATTATTTTAATTTTTTTATAAGTTTAATAAATTTTTAAATTTTAAAATTATTTATAAATTTTTTTCAATTTTATTTTAAATTTATGTGGAATTTTTAGTGGTTGTTGTAGTCGTTTTTCCCTTCACTTCACTCACACGACGTTGTTTTTGGAATTTCTGTTATATACTTTTTAAGTTTTTTTAATTTTGAAAATTTTTAAAAATATTTGTTATATTATTCCAATATTCTTTAAATTTATCTTCAATTTTTTGTGCTTGTTGTAGTGGTTTTTCCACACTGCACTCACACGACGTACATATATTTATATATTTCTGTTATATATTTGCGTTCTTGTTGTTGCTGTGTTTTTCCACACCTCCTTCGCACGTTGTATTTACACCTTTAATAGAGCTATTTATTTACAATATTTCCTCTAATAAATTTTCATTTCTTTCTCTCGTCATAAATCTTTCATCCAAAGTGCTGCTTCTTGCCGCTTCCTTCAATCACTCAGCCAGCCGCTAACTGTTCTAGATTTCCAAGCTAACCGCGCGCGAGGAAACCCATATCGTACTGCCAACAGCGCTAATCAAAATTTACTAATTTAACAATTATACACCGCACACACCGACCGAATTATACACTCACTGTTGATTTGGAACTTAAAAATTTTCTTGTCTTTTGTTGTACTTTTCTTTTTGCCTTTCTTCTGTTGCTGCTACCGTTTCAAATTCACATGCAATCTAAAAATATCCAATTATCAGAATTGTCCGCAGCTATGCACGATGCCGCAACGCATTCTTATTGTAGTTGGGTATCTATCGCTCAGCGCGCATCCGAGTATGTCCCACAACGACGCATGGCATCACAACGGTATTTTTATAACGCGCTCCCGAATAGCACCACAGATCGAAACCGAGCAGCTAATACACGCGACACAACGTTTATATGCTTGTTTTCTGTTTGTATGTGTGTTTAGCTGCGCGCAAATTCCTGCTGATGACGTTCCCCGCGTGGACGCGCTGCGCGATGAGTAAATCTATATCTACTAAATACGCTCAAATTATGCGATGTACACAATTTATATTTGTACCAAAAATATACTCAGCGTAAAGTTATTGCCACCAGTGTGTGCTTACTCACGCTGCCGTTAAACGTACTGAAAGCGCGCACGGGGAGTGCTTTCAATATGCTGCGTCTATTAGGTGCGCGCGTCTAAAACATACTGAATGCGCCGCCAAACGCTGGCAAGTAGTAAGCGCACTGCAAGCACGAAAAGTAAACGCTTGAGTGATGCTGACGCTGCTGTTGATGTATGTGCGCTACCACGCGGCGACGTGCTGTGCTTATATAGAGAAGGCGCGCGTTGACTAACGCTGAAGTGATCACTCACTTTTAATTTTGCTACTTGCCGGCGCGTTGCCAGATTGAATTAAATTCGTATCAAGCAAATAAGCACAACAACGCGCTGAGTTAATTTCACGCGCTAACTCGAATTTACAAAGCGCGTAATTACCACTATGCGCACTAAAAAGAACTTAACGCGGCGCAAGTTCAACAGCAACTGAACAGCAAGCAAAGGTACGAGCGCGCACAAGCGCTCGGTTTGGATGCCACTTAACAGCGAGGCGTTTTGACTTTGACTTAAGTGTAACCGCTGTCGCTAGTGACATTCATAAACGGCCCACTCGCGCGCAAGCGTGGGTGTTTTGGTTTCGATCTTGCAATATTAAGCGCGGGGGGCAGCGCGGTGCGCGCAAAATAAAAAAAAAAAAACTATTTAAAAAAATATATATAAAAACTAAACAAATAAAACTGTATAAAAATAAAATAAAACCAGCGCTGTATAAAACCTCCGCTCAGTACCGCTGTAGCGCGTAAGTGCAGCCGCGCAACTTTGATTTCTATGAATGAATTTAGCTTGCGCGCACTACAAATACCGCTTGCAGTAATATAATCTACTATAGCTACCAACGCGCATATGTTTATATATATGTACTCGTATGTATATGCACCTAATGTGCGCGCTGCTGCATTGGCTCTTCTATCTTGCTGACCGCCTGCAGCGTTTCGTTGTCAATACAGACTTATTGACAGCGTGCAGTCAAGCGTGTTCGTGGTAAGCTGTTAGTGACAACAACAAAACCCTGATACCAGTTGTCAATAATCAAACACTGCAATAATACTAACAACAACAGCAACAAGTAGTGTATGGCGCGTAAAGTGTGATGAAGCCAATCAAAACCAGTTGAACCATGAACGCATGCGCATCGTTTGGAAACCACCACACACAATCAGCAGCGTCACCATCATCACGCCAACAGCATCGTCATCATCGCTATCAATATACTGCTTACTCGCTTAATAAGCTGAGCACAAAAGCAGTGAATACAGTTCGTTTATAACCCAACGAACCCAATGGATATTCGAAAGAATTGAATGCAGCAAGAAAAGTGTGAAAAAATAAGTAAAAAAGTAACTTTGAAGGCTTCGGTTTTAAGCTCTCCAATCAGCAACATCTTCTAGGCTAATATTAGCATAAAAAAATAGTATTTATTACAAGACTCGAGACATAGAGGGATCTTTTTGCAAAAACTTATAAAGATCTTCAGTCTTCTACAAATATTTTTAGTTAAGTTTTCATTAAAATAGACCTGAAAATGGTTTGAATTTTGCGGGAATCTAAAAACAAATTTCCATTCCCCATAGAATGCCATAATAAAGGATTTTTGTTGCCTGCCTTCGCCGTCTTTTGGCATCACCAGATAATTCGCCTTTACTAAGCAGTTTCTTCCTGAAATACTCGTAGTTTGGAATTCTGTCACTCTTACCCCTACAGAACTAATGTGCTGAGTGAATTTCTTGCTGTTCAGGAACTTCTAGAATACGGTGTCCTAGATTCAGTATTTTAAAAACCAATAACTTTTTAGGGAACAAGCCAAAAGTTTAAAGACACTGAATACTCCATGTTTTATTTTTCCTTACTAACATATGACAAAATCTAACTTTGAATCATCATTTAAAAGGCGTGATTCGAAGTTAGTTGAGAGTAAATCAGTGAAATATTTTGCTTGTCTTGATTTGGAACTATCTTCTAAACTCTGGTAGATGTCATTAAAAAATCGGTAGACCAAAAGCTTCAAAACAATTTAAACATTGTTT
Source organism: Bactrocera correcta (assembly GCA_027475135.1). NCBI lineage: Eukaryota > Metazoa > Arthropoda > Insecta > Diptera > Tephritidae > Bactrocera > Bactrocera correcta. Next base: position 6,917 of record JAPZAG010003535.1, on the reverse strand, counting down.
GGGATATTCAAGGGAATTCAGTTGAACAGAAGACAACTCAAACGCATTATCTTATAGTATAGACTAGAATATCCAACAGTTTTAGGATCTATGGAGCTCTAGAGCCCTCAAGAACAAGTTTACTTTTAGTAATGAAATAAATAAGAAAACTTAGACCTTAATTAAAAACATGTACATAGGTACATATGTATATAGACCCTTAATCCAAGGGTGAATCATAAAATAATTTTTCGCTATAATTTTGAGACACAAAACGCAGCCAGCTCTTCTGAATCTGATCTCTCCAACGGAATTTAGGTCTTTCTCTTCCTCTGCTTCCCCAGATGGGTACCGCGTCGAATACTCTCAGAGCTCTAGCGCAACCGCTGTCTCTTAATTTGCGGAATTATGTCAATGTCGCCGTATATTTCGTACGAGTATAGCTTATCGCTCCATCGATTGCGCTATTTTGTCGTTGCCAATACACAGAAGACCATAAATCTTCCACAAACCTTATCTCTCGAACACTACTAAAGCAGACCCACCAGAAGTTGCCATCGGCCATGCCTCTGCACCGTATTCTGCGTTGGATTTCAAGGCTGAGGTAATAGCAAACAGTTCTATCTCTCTTTGCGTACTGGGTAACCACTTTCCATCAGTGACTTTACGTAGTGAGATTGCAATTTAATTAATTTGTTTTCTATTGATTCATTTAACCTTTGCAGACTAGAGCAACAGCAATGCTTGCGGCCGATATATGAAGCCAATTCGATAGCTGGTCGATTGCTTTTTCATAAAAGATCCATACATTTCTTGGAACTAATATAGAATAAGTGTATATATATATTCTATATAGAAAGAGGCTTATGGTATATATTTATATTTTTGTCGGAAAACTGTAGATGATTATACCATTTGAATGTAAATAGATATGACATCCATTGCGAAAAAATTCTATATAAAATTGCCGCCAAGATTTTGTTTGAAACCCACATGCAAGTCATAAGAGATGTCGCTTTAAGGCCACGTGAATGGGATCCTTACAAAAAGATATCGATGAATGCGAAAAATCTTGGAACGAATCAAAGATGCTGGTAAAATACAAGAGTGGTTGGAAATGCTTTATAGACGCCCAAGCTCCAGTGGAAGATACAGTAAATGATGATTTTTCGCTTGATTTTTAGACACTTACAATGTTATATATGTACATAAACCCACGTCTCCAGTAATAATGCGTTAGATGAATGTAGGGTCTTCAAATACGTTGGCTAGTAACTCTTTTTCTGACATCTCATCGACGCCATTTTTAAAGAACCTTCACATGCTTCATAACCTTCGATACAAGGTGAGTTCAGTTGCAAGGTTCAAGAGAAGTAGTCATCCTTTAGGATGCCTGCGCTTGACGGAAATTTTAACAGAGTCTGCGGCCTCATTATCGTTATCTCCTCTAGTGTAACATACTGGCTCTCGATCTGTCAGCCCCATTCTGCGGGCATGTGTCGCTATCAGACAGTGACAAGTTAGTATTCATGTTCCTACAGCCTCTTCTATTGAGTGCCAATATAAATTTTGTGTACTTCCAATCTACCATTTTGTACACGACTTTTGCACTATTTACCATGTTTCTGTTGAGATCCTCGTATTGATTTTTTTTTTCGGATGTTAGCCGTACGTCATTCTTGGCAATCTCGTCCACTATTTCATTGCCTTCTGTGCTTTTCTGGTCTGGTACCCAGAAGTTGGAAGTGAAGTTGCTTGCTTCTGGCAACACTTTCCTTTATCGCCCTGATTCTCAAGACATTATATATCTAAATTTTCCTACAGTCAGTAGTCATCGCTTCGATTTTGCCGCGCAGTTTTCAGAGGTCTATAGGTGGCAGGTTTAGTACTAGTTCAAGAGACGCCGTTGGAGCTACCTTTCTTGTACACAATTCCACCGACATCAATTGAGAAAATCTCATAAATATGGCTATCCATTAACAACTATTTTGAATAATTTACTGATTTTCGCATAAGCAAATACTTACTTTCAACTAAATTATGAGGAAATAAATTTCAATTTTCGAAAATTAATTTTAATAATAAAATTTATTCCAGACCTGCAAGCCATACGAAAAACATGGCTTAACACTGCTAATTAGTCAAATTTCCGCTAAATTATCTGGCGCTCGCATGGATCAGCTGTGTGGAATTGAATTGAAATTTGAGCAAGAAATTCGCTTGGCATTGAAATAATTCAGCGGAATGACACAATGTCTATATAAATATCAACTAACAGCAATGCCCGCTACATACCTACATATACACCGAAATGTGTAGGTGCCGTTGAATGTGAATCAAAACATTAAAAATTGTGTCGTTGTTGTTGTAAGCAAGAACTAGTTTACCATATTTTGTTTATGTTTGTGTTTAACTATTGCTCAGCGCTGAAAACAAGAACGAAACAGGTTCGCCACAAGATTACTCGTCAGTGGGTTAGAATTTCGTTGTTTTTGTAGTTACGATTTTTGCCATTTTTTTTTTTTAAATTTTTAATGTTTTTTTAAATAAACTGAATAATTAGTTGTAAGATATTTTTAGACTAACTACCGAAGATCTTTTTGAGTACTTTATTTTGGATTTGGTATTATTCTTTATCATTTCTTTTACACCTGGGAGCCTATGCTACAGAGTGAGAAGTTTTGTTCACGGTCGTTTGTGTAACCTAAAAATAATCGAGTTCGATATAGGGTCATTCAAGTAGAGGTACTTTTTTCAATAGTCTTTTCAACAGATATCAAGGGAGTCGTGTCAAGCTGTAACGCTACTTTTGCTCATAGATCAGGACCAGCACGCAGTGAGAAAATTTGGCAGTCACAGCTGAGAGTGTACAACAACACCTTAGAGAGTCGATTCGGCGCCGTTCGCAGCAACTCGGACTAACTTATGGAATGACTCGGCGCATTTTACTTCGGGATTTTGAATTGAAAGCATACAAAATACAGTCTGTGCAAGAACTGAAGCCTCTCCTCCCAAACGACATCGCTTCATTCTATGGGCTCTTGAAAAGTTCCAAGAAAATACGACGTTTTCGAGCCAAAATTTGTTCAGCGATGAAACCGATTGCTGGCTCAATGGGTATTTAACAAGCAAAATATGCCGCTTTTGGGACGAAGAGCAACTTAAAGAGATTTAAGAGCTGTCATTTGATTCAGAAAAACATGTTTTTGTATGGTTTGTGGGCCGGTGAAATCATCGGTGCATATTTCTTCAAAAATTATGCCGATGACAACGTAACCGTCAATAGCGACCATTATCGCGCCATGATAACTGACTATTTGATGCCTGGTATTGAAACTCGTAATCTCAGCGACATTTGGTTTAAACAAGATGGTGCCACTTCCACGCAATCAATGGATTTATTGAGAGAACACTTCGGTGAGCAAATCATCTTTTGGATCGGTCGATCAACCACCAATATCATGTGATATCATACCGTTAGACCTTTTCTGTGGTGATATAAAAAGTCTAAAGCCTATACGAAAATCCGGCTTCGATTCAGACCTTGAAGCGAAACATCACGCGTATCATTCTCCAGTTACGAGGCGAAATGCTCTTGCGAGTCATCGAAAATTGGAGTCAACGGTTGGACCATCTGAAAGAGATAAACTTCAAAAAACAAAATAATGTTCTTTCGAATGTTAATGAACCAACCTCATTAAAGTTGTTTCTGTTTTTTTCTTTAAAAAAATAAGTAATCTCGAAATCTAGCGCCCATTATAAATGATCAGGTTGATAAAGTTTCTACATACCACATATTCCCTGGCACGATCAAGCCAAAGAGATCTGTTAACGGTATTCATTTCGAAGAAAAATCAGCTTTTCGGGACGAGTCGAGCAAGAACACGTTTTATACACAAAATATGCGCCAAAATCAATCGAACAAACTCGCGATTGATGTCCAGTACACTTCCCTGACGATTTTTAAGCACCATATTTTTCTCTTCTTTTCAATATTTTCATCAGTTGAAGAGGTCGAAGGACGTCCAGAACAAAGCATGTCTTCAACGATCTCTCGGCCGTCTTTGAAGGCTTTGTACTACTCGTAGGTTCGTGTTTTTGATAAAATTGAATCGCCGAAAGCCTTTCCCGACATTCGTAACGATTCCGGATAAGGAATTTGCTTAGAAATACAAAATATGAGACAAATTCTTTGTTTGATATTTTTATCCATCGTAAAAATCGCAACCCACTACGGAGGTGTGCCGACTTAAGTAGCTGCTAGCAACAAATTGGTTGACAGATCGCGTTCATATTTGGTGTTGTAATTAAAGGCAGTCCTACTAACTTAGCAAAAGGCATTTATTTGAAATATCATTTACCTGTGGAATTTAATTATAATTTCCAATTGCTTTTTTGTCACTATGTAAGCATAAGTGAAAAGCCGATTTAGCCCTATCCGTCTGTCAGTTTTTGAGACATCGATTTGAAAGTTTTCATACGGCCGTTTCTCTCCAAGAAGCTGCTCATTTGTCGTATCTGCCGATATCGGAGCACTATAGCATATAGCTGCCATACAAACTGAACGATCGGAAACAAATGCTTGTATGGAAAACTTTTCATTTGAAGAGATATCTGCACGAAATTTGGCATGAGTTATTTGCTAAAGCAGCAGAGCAAACTCCTAAAAAATTGTTCAGATCGGAACACTGTAGCACATAGCTACCATACAAACTAGCCGCTCGCCGTCAAATTTTCTTATAGATTTTTATCATTTTATTGTCATCGTTTTCATCAATATTTCCTGTACTACATACATATATACAAATTCAAACACACATTAATATGTAGCAATATCTACTATTGTTTTTTTCTCTATATTTTCCTCGTCATTGCCGATGCCGACATTGTGATTAATTTAAGCCATAAATGTAGGTGTTTTCTTGCTCAAATATGTTTTCGTTTCATTTCTAGGTAATAAAGTGGAAAAAACTACTAAAAATGGCATTGAAAGGAAAGTGGCATTTCAATTGGCCGACTGACTGCCTGGCTGCCTGCCCCGCTGACCGCTTAAACGATTGAGTAAGCGCGTGAGTAAGTGACTGAGTGAGTGATTGCTGTTTGGACGCAAATTTATTTTAGTCGCTGTGATTTTTTTTTTATTGATTTTCCGCCACTTTTTCACTTCCACTGCTCCAGCATCTCACTTTCCGGCTAGTTTACGGGCAAGCAAACAAGTAAACACGCGCACACACTCATACATATGTATGCACACATTGAGTGCGCGCTCAATTAAACTGCAATTATTAAATATTAACTCGAGTGCGGCTGCTGAGTGATGTCGACTTGTCGTGGAGTGCGGGTGAAGTTGGAGGAAAAGTCAACTCGAGGCATGACTTAATGCAGTGTGCGGATGCACCGACTGTCAACGTGCGCCAGCTGTTGCGCTCATATATAAATATATGTATTTATGTTTGTATGTGTGTGTGCGTGTGTACTTTAAGCCACAGTTTTATATTTACCACATGAGTAAAGCGGTTTCTTCTCTCTCTCTGTTTTGTTTGCTGCTTGCTTTGTTGCCACTACGCTTAACTGCCATATTTGCTCATTATGTCCATGGCGTAGCGTGTGCAAGCATGTAATTTCATGAATGAAATTATCACTCATTCAACTGGTAAATAAAATTTCTATTTGCTGCTTGTAAAAAATAAACAACTCATTTGGCTTAAAAACAAATACCATTTGTGGACGCAACAATGTGCATGCAATGGGCGGTGTAAGCACAGTGGGTCGGAGTTGGAGAAAGTGTGATTATAAATTTAATTACATTTTTTTTAAGTTTTTAAATTTTCTGTAACTTTAGAAGTTATATTAATAATATTAAAAAATTTGTTTTAAAACCTCTAAAATTTAAAAATTAAATTTAAATTTTTGCTACTTTTTTAACAAAAAAAGGTAATATTAATATCTGAACTATATTCTATAACATTTCTGTAATTGTTTGCAGAAATCTCAATTACAAGCTTTATTTCAGTGTTGATCTATTAATCCGACGACTGCTAGTACTTAAAGAAAATATAGCACTATCTTCTTCTTCTTTATTGGCGTAGACAACGCTTATGCAATTATAGTCGAGCTTAAAACAGCGCGCCAGACGCTCTCGTTTTTTGCTGTTTGCCGCCAGTTGGAGATTCCATGTGTAGCCACCTTTTTCACCTGATCTTTCAAACGTAATGGAGGTCTTCCCCCTCCTCTGCTTTACTCGGCAGGTACTGAATCGAAAACATTCAAGGCTGGAGTATTTTCAACCTTCTGCACAACAGGACCTAGCCAGGTCAGCCGCAGTCTCTTGATTCGCTGAACTAGTCAATGTCGCCGTAATACTCGTACAGTTCATCGTCCATCGACAGCGGTTCTCGCCGTTTTCAATGCGCAAAGCAACATAAATCTTTCGCAAAACCTTTCTTTCGAACACTTCAAAGACCGATTTTACAGATGATACCATTATCAATGCCATTATCTTCACAATACGGCAGGACGGGACGAGAGGGACTTTAATTCTCAATTGCCTTCTCAGTTCAAAGTATCACCTGTTGGCAAGAGTTAATCTGTGTCGGACTTCGAGACTGACGTTGTTGTTAATGCTGGTTCCAAGATAGACGAAATTATCTACAACTTCGAAGTTATGACTGTCAACAGTGATGTGGCAGCCAAGTCGCGGGTGCGACGACCGTTTATTTGATGACAGGAGATATTTCGTCTTGCCTTCGTTCATTACCAGACCCGGTAAGGAGCCATCTTGTCTGTCGATCCTCTTTTCACTGGTCTTTTCCAAGTTTTGACGCCTAGTGGATGTCTGGTCAGTTGTTGATTTTCCAGGCCTGAAGCCACACTGATAAGATCCAATCAGTTTGTTGACGGTGCGCTTTCATCTCTTACATAGTACACTCTATAGAACC
>JAPZAG010003534.1:0-10085 GCA_027475135.1 Bactrocera correcta | reverse complement strand
ACCTGCTAATGTGAAACGGATGTTCACACACTATGTAAATAAATGTGTATGTCCGGGTGTGCATAGGAATATGACATGAGATGGCACTTTAAATGAGTTTTAAGTGTTTGCTCTTAGATAAATAATACTTTGGATGAATTATTGCATTGACGAAGTGTGAGTAATTATTTGTACAAAAATATTTAAATGAACATGTAGCGAGATGATTTATGCGAAAATCTTTGAGTGTATATATGTATGTTGCTTATACAAATATATCGGACGGTAAATATGTACATAGAGCAGATAGAGAAGTAAACTTGCTTCAAGAAGATTTTTCTAAATGGTAAAATGGGGCAGAATTTCTCATGATTCGACCCGGTATATCAAATGTTGAGTCGTTGTGCTTCTGAGTTGATCAACATCTGATAAATTCATATGAAACTATTTCAACATGATTTTTGGCATCAAATGATCCAAAACATTCACTAAAATATTATCTAGGTTTTTTTCTCGCTTCATATTGTCATTATAAAGAAAAATGAAAAGAAACAAGTCTTGAAAATAACTTCAATGGGGCAAAAGTTTATAGCTTCATTAATAGCGACCTCGAAGATACAAGCTGATGCATTGTTGTGATGGAAGGGTTTTTTCTTTTCTTCAGAGAAGATACCCCGTTGACTATTTATTGGTATTCTGGTGTTTACTATTTTTCGTTGACGGCCATCAAAAGATGCAGAAACTTCATCTGATTGCGCTAAAGCACCGCTATGAAATGGTTTCCGATTTAATTTTGACTATGTCCTTATGTAGAAATGTATAATTAGGTAGTAATAGGTAGTAAACAGAATAAGTAGCCAAGCTCAGACTAAGTATCTATGGACTCTCTTTCATCACAACATTATATCAACGAAATAAGATTTTTCAGAACTACTGTATTTCGGTCATTTGTCCTTCAGTTTGCATTTGTGTCATATATCTTCGGTTTTACAATAAGGACGCTACAAAAATTGACCGATAGGGACAATAAACGACCCCATATTTTTTACAGCAAATAATTTTCCTGTGCCATCCCACTGGCAGAGAAGTGCCCGTAGTGTCGAGAATATTGCTACCGTTAGCGCATCAAATGAGAAAGACTCAAGTCAGACTCTCACATGTCGTTCTCAAGCGTTGGGCATCTCTAGAAGTTTTCTGAAAAGATTTTGGCCTACATCCTGACAAGATCGAATTGACGCCGCTTGGTCACCAGAATTGTCGTATGTTCGTGAATTGGGCTGAGCAGTAACTTGAAAATGATCCTTATTTTCAACGAAAAATAATCTTTAGCGATGAGGCTCATTTCTGATTGAATGGCTTCGTCTATAAACTAAATATGCAGTATTGATCAGGCACAGTCGCTATCGCTCAACGATAATTGAAAATTTTTGTCCCGAATTGAATGATAATTGACTTGGACAATGTGTGGTTCGTATACAGACATAGAACGAATGTCGCAATCGATTTATGGAAAACTACAGCCATCGACAATAGATGAACTATGAATATCGAACGTAAAATTGCAGCAGTATCCGCCGATTTTTGCTTGAAAACCGTCGAAAATTGGGTTCAGCGTCTGGACTTCTGCAAGTGTGCCCATGGTAGCCATGCAAAAGAAGTCGAGTGCCGTATATAACGGCATCCAACGTACTTTCACATAAATAAATAATTTCATTGATATCCCAAACCGCTTTTGTTTTATAATGTAGCGCTCTTATTGAAAACCCCGTTAATATATTATATAAAGATATCATAAGCATATTATAAACCGGCGTTCAGAATAGGTAAAATCCTCTTATTCCCTAGGAACTCACTTTATTTAATTCCCTCTTTCTGTACCAACTCTACACCGTTTCAATTAATTTTAGTTAAACATTTTCCAGCAGCGAAATCATTCGCTCTTTACAGGAGCGGGCCACTATGTGTCAAGTTCGAAATGTAAGGTGGATGCATAAGAAACGCCCAAGCCAAGCACCCAGCTACTTTGCCACGAGAAAGAAAATTCCTCTTAACACTTCTCGACAATTTCAACCTTATTGTTCCCAGTGGAGAATCGAATTAAGAGCTTGTTTAAAGCCGAGCAACTCACAATAGATAATTCCTTGCCGATCCTGCCATACAAATAATAAACCTTTATTTACTTTAACTGGCATGATTACCTTGATTCGACCAATACCGTTTTTATTTGACGTTGTCATAAGTGACTCACGTTTCATCCGCAGCAATCATCTGCTTCTGCAATGAATCGATTTTGTTGCGATTCAGCAGCGATTCGCAGATTCGATGGATGAGTTTTTTTGCGTTAACTCATGTGGCAACCATGCAAATGATAATCCCAACTGTGCTTACATGAAAATCGATTTAAACTATTTCCCTTAATTTCATCGACAGTTGGCTGCACACAACGTGGAACTTTTGGACATTAAGATTTCGAAACGCAATCGACGAAACCAAAACTGTGGGTGATTGGCTGTTAAGATATCAAAATCATAGACACTATTCCGAATTAATTTCATTTACACTTTTATCGAAGAAAACCGAAAAAAATTGGCGTTTTTTCTTTGCTGATGCTCACCTTGAATATGTGCACAAACAATATTGAGTTAGACAAGCTTTATAAGAACGTAACACCATAAAAACAACATAAACAGTTATATAACGCGAGATATAACGATTGATTCATGTAGTTTCCAAGTACTTTTTCAATAGCTTTTTTTTGATAAACCACGCGTGAGTGAGCGTGTCAAGCTGTCATGTTATTTTTGTTCAGTATTTGTTTGGCATTTCGTAAAGGAAAGACTTATACCAGAATACCCTTTTCAAATCGTTCAACTTTACTCGTATTATGAAAATTCACTTTTTGTATAGAATATTTTTCGTGCGATTCGCTCAATTTACATATTGTCAACATATCGGCCTTCTTAGCATATTATTTGATGCCTGAAATTGAAGTTCATGATCTCGGCGAGATTTGGTTTCAACAAGACGGCGCCGCTTCCCACCATTGTATCAATCAATAGATCTGTTGAGAGAACACTTCGGTGAACAGATAATTTCGCATTTTGGGCCGGTTGTTTGGCCACCAAGATCGCGTAATACTCGTATCACATCGTTTGACTTTTTCCCGTGGTGATATCTAAAGTTTAAAGTCTATGTGGACAATCCCACTTGGATTCAGGCCTTGGTTGAAAATATCACGCTCGTCATTTGCTAGTTACCGGTCGAAATGCTCATACGAGTCATTGAAATACCATCAGAAACGTAGCCGCGGCCAACATTTGACAGATATGATCTTCAAAAAATAAATTTCAAAGAACGTTCTTTCGAATGATACAGGGTAGGCCATTAAAGTTGACCCATTTGTTTCTAAAAAACAAGAACAAAAGAAAACAATGTTTTTTGTTCATTTCAAAAATAATTTATTTTGGTCCAAGGGGATTTATTTCAGCTAATATTTAAAAATTAGATCGCGTAAATGGGCACCTTTAGCTTTGACAGCTAAATGCACTCTTTTTTCGACATTTTCCATGACTTTGGCCAATGTTTCGGATGATATGGCGGCTGTTTCACGTCGAATGTTGGCTTTCAGTTGAGCTAAGGTCTTTGGCTTATTAGCGTATACCTTGGATTTCAAATAACCCCACAAATAGAGGTCTGGTGGCGTCAAATCTGGTGATCTCGGTGGCCAGTCAACATCACCATTTTTCGATATCAATCGCCCGGGGAAAATGGTCGCAATAAATTGATTGTTGGTCGAGCTGTATGGCATGTAGCCCCGTCCTGTTGAAACCAGAAGTTATCCATGTCATTTTCGCGAATAATGGGTATCACAAAATCCGTTATCATGGCTCGATAACGCTCACCATTGACTGTTGTCGTGGCTCCATCATCGTCTTCGAAAAAATACGGTCCGATGATCATATTCGCGCAAACACCGCACCAAACTGTTACTTTTTGGTCGTAAAGAGGCTGTTCTTCAATTAATTGAGGATTTTCGGTGGCATAAAATCGGCAATTTTGCTTGTTTACGCCTCCATTCAACGAGAAATGTGCCTCGTCTGACATGATGAGTTTTCGCCAAAAGTCAAGTTCGTTTTCAGCCATTTCGATGGCCCATTTGCCAAAATTAAGGCGTCGCGGATAATCAGCTGGGTTTAGTTTTTGTGCCATTTGAATTTTATATGGAAACATCTTTAAATCTTTATGAATTATGCGTCGGAGAGTGGTGCGAGAGATGTCTAATTCCTGAGAGCGGCGATAACTCGATGTCGATGGAGTCTCCTCAATACTGGCTCGTACAGCTTCGATATTTTCATCAGAACGTCTTGTGCGTTGTCTGGATGCATGACTGGCATTACTGAGATTACCGGTGTTCACAAATTTTGCGTATAAAGACTTAATTGTGTTCTTAACTGGAGCACTTTTCACTTTATTTTTTTTGCGAAACGCACGTTGAGTTAACACAATTGAAAAGTTATTTTGAATATAAAGCTGAACAATTTCAGCGCGTTCTTTTGGAGTGTACTGTTCCATGGTATAAATTGTCTTCGAATGACGCTTCTAACGCGATATGACATTAGCCGATTTGTCAGCGCTGTTAAAAGTTACAGCGTTGCCAGATGGGTCAACTTTAAATGGCCTACCCTGTAGTAAACATTCTCAATTAGAATTGAAGCTTCTGTTTTTTTTAAGTAGGCACTTTTACATACTAAAATTATATATGGGACAAATAATGAGTTTCTTGTTACAAGAACGTACATATATCTCAGCCTCAAGGTTCAGAAGTTTTTTTTTTTTAAGCTGTCATAAGCTTCTAATCAGAAGTTATACCATTTCAGACATTATCTTAGAGCTTTCCAGTGAAGTTTGGGCTTTACATCACAGTATTAAGCGACGATGCATCAGAGTTTTTTTGGAGTCTGTGCCCACTGTTCTATCGCGAAACAGGATGGAATGGCTGATATGAACTTTGCTTGCACTTCCGCCGAAAAAATACGTGATAAACGTTTACGGCTTCAGTAGACAACAACCAAGAATTAAAGCGTTGTAAAAGAGGGCCAAGAAAAATCTATGTAACATTATTTTTTAGAAGAAATAAGTAAATTTCTTTACGCACATTAATAAAATATAATAAAATATTTCTAATTTTTTATGTGCAGGATTTCCTTAACGCCCGGAAAAACTTAGACTTGAGAAAAGTTTGGTGCTTAAAGCCGCACTTTCTCTCATTTTCCCTGCAAAATTTACGACAACGTTTGGATAATGACGCGGTTGAAGTTGCACTCGGTTCAGCGTGGAAAACTACGCTCCCATCCGCGCACACACATACACGCCAGCGGATGACCGTAAGGCAGCGCGCTTAAGTGGAACCGGACATAAAACGAAGCTTCGGCAAAATAGCAAAAATAAATATAATGAAAAATGCATTGTTGAATCTTGTTCTCCTGCACTGCGCTATGCTGCTCTTGGCTCTTTTTATCCGCCGTCACGTTTTCTTATTTTTTATTTGCTCGCAAGCACTTTATTTCTAACTTTTCATCATTTTTCGCCGTTGCTTTACTTGACATGAACAAAATTTCCGGTGACAAAATGCAATTGTTATTTTAATGAGCAAACTGTGCGGCAAACACCGCGGAGTCCTGCAGCAGAGGCAGCAGCCGAAGTGGCGGGAAGGCCATGTTGCAGAAGCAGTGAATTATGAGTAGACGTGAAGAAGTGGTCAGAGATGAGTGCTGTTTCGCTGGCGCTGAGGTGTTGTATTAATATTTCACTTTCTTTTTTGTTTCCCACTCTTCTTCGAGGTTGGCTTACGGCATTGCTTTAAGTCAAGTAATTAAAAATTTGCAAGATTTATGAAATTAAGAAATTACAAAAATCAACTTAAATGACACGTGATTTTTTCAACGCATACCACCTACAATGACCACAATTTACCACAAGACCAGTGTCTTGCGCGGTCAAGGACAAGAAGTTACTCGTGCGCTCTATTAGACCTCTGCTGTATTATGGTTTCGCCTCTTTGAAGTGAGCATTTCCACAGCTGAAAATTTAAATGATTTCTTGTTGGCGCGTGAAAGTGGAAGAACGCGTGGCCACTTTTGTGTACGAATAAACCTTGAAAATTACGCAACACCTCTCAGCGTTGTCCTCGTGCTCGCTGGCGCTGGCTGCATCAAATGATCGGCCGCAACAATGCCGTTAAAGCCTTGACTGGCATCCTCCGCCGAGCACACTGCCGTTAATTGCACTGCAATCAAATTTAATTAACGAAATTAAGCGTGCAGCAAAGAGCCAACGGCCGCACAGCGCAAAGCGGGTGAGCGCGAGAGCAATGAGTGCGCCATGAGAGGCGGTCGAAGTGGCCGGAAATTAAAGCCGTTTGATGACTTGAAGAGCTACTTGTCTGAGCGTGTATTGTGTGTTTTTACTACTTAATTGTTTTACGCAGCATAAAAATGCTTGAAAGCGCTGCTTTGCTTGCAAATTATATTTTACCTTCGTGCCCGCTGCTCTCACGCCACGTTTTGGCACTTTGAAGTTGCCACATTGCAATGCTTGATGTCGCACTGTCGCTTTGATAAATGGATTGACAGCAAAGTGATGTTGGCTTTATAAATGCCAACACAGGTTTTTTTTCAATTTGAACAATCAAAGTTAGAAAAATTAACAAAAAAATATTTCTTGAATTACTTGAAATAATTAAAACTCCGGACCTGAAGATAGAGCCGAATGAGGTGGTTCCAAAAACTCTTTGATTAAAACTAAGAAATAATAAAATAAAAAATAGTTAGTTAATCTATCACCCCACATGATTCCTGGTGCCAACCAGGTTTGCGAGTTTTTTAATTAAAAATTTCGGAAAAAATGTAAATTTTCAAACAAGTTTTTAAATATTAATCGCCAAAATACTACGAACCAGGTAAGGAAGTATGATGACGCACCTAAGCTATTAGAAGGTCCATTGTGAAAATCCTAAATACTAATACTAGTTTGCAAAAAAAAAATAGTTCACAGAATCCTCACCCGAAGGTGCTGACTGATAATAGTTAACACATTATCGTGACGAGGGCAGGAATGAGCTGGGACCAGTTTTAACAACATTCAATTGGCTGAAGGCACTAAAAGGGCTGGATGACGATGTTAAGCGTCCCATCCCCATGATGAATCAGCTCGAGGGTCCTTCAATAGCCCTAAATACCTGGCAACTTCAATAAAAAGATTGTATTACTTACGTAACTTTGGGCTATGCTCAAAGACACAATAATTTCTCCTATACTCGTGGGATCAAAATATGAAAAAGATTACAAAAACAACAGAAAAGTGGATTAAATGGGTCGGGATTCCCAGTAAAACAACCGGCGGAAACCACTTGTTCCGAGAAAAGGACAGCGTTCGTAACAAGCCCGAAAACAACCAGCACAAAGACTGAAAAGAAGCTTGATCTGGGTACTACTATGGGGCTGAAGGTAAGTCCAGCTCCAGGAAGGCAACAATACCAGCAGCAGTCGTAATCAAATCCTGTGGTCAAAATAGGGCTACAAAGCAGGGAAGTAATGAAGATACTAAAAGTAGTGCGTCTATCAGGGAAATGCCTATTTATAAGGTCAGTGACCCAACGAAGGTAAGGTATGCGGAAAATTGTCAAGCTGCCTATCTGCAGAGAATGGTGGAACCGCAACAGCGAACCAATTAGTAGCTGACAAAGAAGCTCTGACAGTCCATTGAGTGCATGAAAGTGGTTCTATACAATTTTAAGCTTTAACCGGCATAGCGGCAACCGAGAAAAGACAGCTGTCCAACGAAGGGACGCAAGACGAAGTGCGACTACAAATAAATAATTGGTTTGATAACGTTACATCAACATGCTGAAAACGGAAGATCCCGAAAGAAAAACTCCCAGAGCCCATACATAGATGCCAGCAACTACCACGACCAAATCAAAATGATAGCAGGCACTGACGAAAGATCGCTTCAGTTTTATAATGACTGAATAGTCAAGCATAGGGGTGTATATCCTGTAGCCAGACTGGTATCGGTCAAAAGTAAATAAAAATTCAGGACAAGGTCTAGGGTGTGATCTATACATGCTGCATCACCGCAGACGGACTTTTAGGCCTCTGCAGCAGAATCTGGCAACTAAAAGGACAAAGGAATAATTTCTACTGCTTGATTCCCACAGTGGGACTCTCTTGCGAACTATGAAGACTAATAGCGATAGGGAACCAAACCGTCGACAATCATTTATATGCAGAACTCCCTATTATCGGAGATGTTACCTTAACATTAAAAGGTAAAGCCTTTAAATTTGGTTGCACCAAATTTATAACACCATTTCTTATAGGATAACTGTATAGATATCACAAACTGAAAACATTTTGCCAGTTCTTTTGAATTAATGTTACTTAATAAGGAAAACGTTCCCTTATGTTAATCGATCAATTCTAATAACAGCTTTTTGCTACAGTGGTTTGATCTGAATAATACATTCGGAAATTTGAGATTTTTCTTGAAGATAAAGCAAGTAAAAAACTTTCAGATCGATATCTCAAAACTGAGAAACTAGTTCTCTTATATAGAGACAGGCAGACTAATTCAGAGTTATAGTTAAATGGCACATCTTGCTTGGCTTTCAAAGTCTCCGACCGTACAAATTTTAAGGTAAATAGAAATTTCGTTCAAATAATCATTCTGATAGTTAAACTGTTTTACAAACACGTATCGAGAAAATATGTTTTCCAAGATAAAATTGGGTCTGGTGAGTTTCTTCGGTATAGTCCGTACTCCAAATTTGGCAAGTGTGCTAAAATACGGGAGCTTTAAATCAGGATTGTGCCTTAAGGGGGGAGATTCTTTTGGGATTTTTTTAGAAAGGAAAGAAATAACTTATTCAAGTGAAATTTCTAGGGTTTATAGCTAAATACTTAAACATCATACGAAAATTTTTTGGATACGAAACCTTTGATATTCTGCCTTTGGTAATCAATTGCCCGATACATCTCGTATGTGCACTTGTCGGACGGCGGGAGGATGCAAGTCGCAATTTCTATCGGAAACAAAAAATTCAAAGAAATTCATATTTTTTGATAATTTATCTTCTAGCTAAACTAAAAAAAATTGAAAAAAAAGTGTTAGTGACCAAAAAAGTTTTACTTTATGTTGTTTAAAAATATGTTCAAACTTGACTTTTCTTAGTTTTTTTTTAGTTTAACTGGAAGATAATTTAATGTCAAAGATAATAAACTTTGATCCAATTCCATACGACGTTTAGTTTTTTTCTGTCATGCCCGCCAGTTAAGAAAAATCGTAAAAATGAAAAACCAAGAAATCGCGCATCAAAGTTTTCACTTTCTGCTCAAGCGTTAATGTATCTGCTAGATGCTCAGTCACTATTTTTCTTCTAGCTTCGAAAATATTTCGAATTCCCATTTATAACTTTGGGGACATATTCTTAGATAATTTTTAAAAAAATTTAAGTAAAAAAAAATTGATTTTTTGAAGCTTCTAAAGCAGGTTCCCCCATTAAGCTGGCGACTTCAAAGTGTTCTCGTTTGACGTATATATTTCCCAAATTTCGTTAGCCTGAGCGTGGAACATGAAATTTTTAATATAAAGAAACAAACGTCGGAGCAACCCTAAATTATATATATATACCATATATGTATATAGAGTCATGCAAGTAAAGATACTTTCCTCAATAGCCTCTTTTGATAGATGACGCTGGAGTTGTGTCCAGCGGTGTTGTTATTTTTTTAGTTTTGTTTGATATTTCATGGACTTACGCATTAGCAACGTTCTCAAATGGTTCAACTTTATTACGAAAATTTACGTTCCTTAAAGAATGTGTTTCCCGCGCTTCGTTCAACTTATGGTCAATATAATCGACCTACTGAACATGCTATTCGCAACACAGTCACCCATTTTGAGACCTAGCATTCACATTGGATAATATTTGATCAAATAGACCACGTTCAGCAAGCAGTAAAGAAAATATAGCAGCCGTAGCTGAGAGTGTACACAAAGACCGTGGAGAGTCGATTTGGTGCCGTTCGCAGCAACTTGAACTCACG
>JAPZAG010003533.1:0-10092 GCA_027475135.1 Bactrocera correcta | reverse complement strand
GGTTTTAAACGATATTTTCTGTTTCGGTTTGCAACGACAGTTTTTGAAGATGTAAACACTCTTTGAGTGGGCTCTTACTGATTGGTTTGGTTTTTGTTTATTTAACTGTGGAAAGTCCAATTTCTTCACTAATCCAAGAATATATGACTGTAAGGCAACGATTTTCACAAACTCTCTTGAAGCAAATTTTTCAATAGCAAAATCATTCAGCATTGACAGCAACAGAACCGGGCTATGAGGGGCACACCTGTGTGAAATTTTCAAAAAAATCGATTTTTTTTCATATTTCGATAGTTTATACCTTTAAAAATGCATTGGATGCGGGACATTTTTTTAACGCGTTTTTCTCGAAACAGCATTTTTCGAATTTGCTGAAGTGATTACTCGGAGACAAATGATCCGATCGCTTTTAAATTTTTTTTTGCATCTTCTCTATATAGTTCTCCATACGATGACCTTCCCGTTTTTTGATCTAATCAAAAATCGAATTTTGGCAGGCCAAAAACGTGCATAATTTTCCGTGAAATTTAACTATTTTTTTCAACATGCCGCCATTTTGTCAATTATTGATTTTTTTTATTAGCCCGAGGGTCATCGTACAGACAATATATTTTAGTTTAACGAGCATTTTTTTTAGGTTTTATCAACAGAGAAAGCTGCAATCATGGCAGCAGTGGAGGACCTTTTTTGGGCGCCGCCAGAGATCGTTTGTCATTTCAAAAATATTTAATAGTTTCTTTCAAATTTTTTTTTGTGTACTCTTAAAACATGTATAAATATACCATCAAAATTTTAAAATGATTGATTGACTTTTTTTTTTTTTTTGGATCCCAAAAAATGCCTTTTTTACGCTGTCACACCAGGTATGCCCCTTAAGAAGGTTTTCTGGTTTAGAAATTAAAAAAATCGATTTTTTTTTTTAATTTAACTGCTCTAGAATATATTCGGTCTCAACACCCGCGCCGTTAGTTCTGCTTACTCCAGACTGGACAAGGAATTTATAGACATATATTTATAGCTAGGAAGAGTTTAATGGTAAATGTTCCTATCATCAAACAAACAGTCGTCACACTCGCGACTTGGCTTTCACGTCGCTGTTGGCAGTCATAACTTTAAAGTTGTAGATAATTTCGTCTATTTGGCAACCAGTATAAACACCACCAACAATGTCAGCTTGGAAATCCAATGCAGGATTACTTTTGCCAACAGATGCTACTTCGAACTGAGTAGGCAATTGCGAAGTAAAGTCCTCTCTCGACGCACAAAAGCGGAACTATATAAGTTACTCATAATTCCCGTCCTGCTACATATATGGTGCAGAGGCTTGGATGATAACAATAACTGATGAGTTGACGTTGCGAGTTTTCGAGAGAAAGGTTCTGCAAAAGATTTATGATCCTTTGCGCATTGGCAGCGGCGATTATCGCATTCGATGGAACGATGAGCTGTACGAGATATACGACGACATTGACATAGTAGTTAAAAGAGTTTTTCTCATAGCTGTCTTTTCAAAGTGTTACCCATATCGGTGGTTCACCTAAAATTTTTAGAGAGTTTTCTTTACAGACTTGTCTATCTCTGGAACTAGCCATATTCCCAAATGTATTTTTAACTATTTTTAAAAAGTTCGAAGGAGTCAAAAAGGTGATATGAAAATTGTTTTTTTTTCTTCAGGCAGTGAACATTTTTTTCCAAATTCTACACGAAAGGTTATTTTCTGCTGAAGGTAACGGTTTCCCCCCTCTCTGCATACCCATAAATTAACTGAAACTTCAAATTTCCTAATAATTCTTGAACCCAATTAATTTTTCTGTATTCAAATTGTTTTCTACACCCTCACCTGATAAGAAATGACTTATTATGTATCTTGCCAGATGCCGACTGCAGAAGCTGTTTGGAAGAAGATGCGGTAGAAACAAGGTCCGAGCACGGGAGTTGCTTTTCAATGGCATCACATAGGACTAATTGTTAGTCCACGTGGAATCTTTGATCAGCCATCTTACCTCACCTAACCTAAACTACACAGTCCTAAGAAGTACTTGTTGGAAAGAGTTATTCTGCATTGGAATTCGAGGCTGACGTTTTTGTTGGTATTAATGCTAGCTCCAAGATAGACGAAATTATCTACGACTTCGAAGTTATGGCTTTCAAAAGTGCCTTGGGCGGCAAGTCGCGAGTGCGTCGACTGTTTGTTTGATTATAGGAAATATTTCGTCTTGCGCTCGTTCGCTACCAGACCCAACTACCAGAAGCAGAACTAACGACGGGGTTGTTATGGCCAAGGATTTCGATAATGATATAGCCACCAGTTGTAAACTCTTGTACGAGTAGAAGATTGCACTTTCTCTATTCGGATCTGCAGCACAAATTACTTTCTTCAGAATTTGCACTATAGGGAGTCATCTTGTCCGAAACTTCTTTTGGTAACGAATGGTTCCGAGATCCATAATTTACTGTATTATTTTGCTAGTCTAACATATTCTCCTTGTATTCCTGCTAATCTGCCGAACTCAAGTCAAGAAATTGAACTTTCAGATTATCTTTATCAAAGCATTTTTCAATAAGTCGCCTTCGAAGACGAGGTTTGACAATTAAGTAAAGAGACTGATTTTATTGCCGCGCTCCTGGTAAACCATTGGCCTTGAAATTCCCTTTGTCTTTTTTCGGTATCCCTCCCCTCTCCATTGATATATGTACCATCGCTCTAGCTTGCTTAGTTCGCCTGCTGCGTCAAGTTGAGTCGTCTACTGTTTGTAGTGCTCGTCCCTGGAAATGAAAAAAACGAAATCAAGAGCAACGCGTGGCGATAAAATTTTGCGCCAGATTGGGCGAAACAGTTTCGGAAACGTACGCTAAAATTGTAAGAGTGTATGATGATACTGCTCTTAGACCCGAAAATCAAACGTCAAAGCTCACAATGGTTGTCTCCGCGCGCCCCCCGCCCGAAAAAAGCTCGCATGAGCCAATCGAAGGTGAAAACGATGATTATTGCCTTTTTGATAGCCGTGTAATCGTCCACAAAGAATTCGTTCCACTGGGGAAAACTGTGAATCAAGTCTACTATTGCCAAGTACTCGAAAGATTGCGAAAACGAGTCAACAGGGTGCGCCCAGACATTGCTCATAACTGAATTCTTCATCACGACAACGCGCCGTGCCACCCTCAGCGTGTCGCCGTATTTGGCCTCTAAAAGGATCGCCGTGTTGCAACAGCCTCCTTATTTACTCGACATGTCGCCCTGAGATTTTTTTTTTTTGATTTCTAAAACAAAATCGGTGGTCAAAGAAACCCATTTTGAGTCGATTACGGACATCCAGGCGGCCGTGACGAGGGTACGCGCGGACATCCCAGTCGAAGCCTTCCATAAATGTTACGAAGCATGGAAAACGCGCTGGAATCGCTGTAAAGCTGCCCAAGGGGACTACTTTGAAGGGGATGATAGAGTTGTAGAATAATTTTCAAAAATACGGTTTTTATGGAATCAGTCTCATTACTTAATTGTCATACCACGTACAGACATGATAAATACCCGAAAAATACGGCTAGAAACGCAAAAAATTATTTCATAGAAAATGTATGGACAATCATGGAGAGTAGCGTAGCTGCAGAACAACACATGGTAATGATTTATGGTTCACAGTATATGTTGGATCTGCTTGCGCTTGTCGACTCAATTCTATAGCTGCAGGTTTCTATGTTCATATATTGCTTAAGTCAACAAATATGGTCAAATAAAACCAACTATATACATACATATGTGTGTACATTTGTATTTAACAATATTTGACAATATTTGTTATATTTTAATTTTTTATTTTATGTTTCTCGTCTTATTTGAAGCACCACGTGCAAGAAATTGCCAAAAACAAATATGATCAATCATGAGAACAAAGAGAAATATGTCTTGGCTTATGCGATACAACTTCAGCGGCATGTCTTAAAGCCAGGCTAAGAACAATAATAAGAACTTCAATTCCACAGCCAATATTTGTTGCAAAGCTAAAGAGCGTATCAAGAGAGAAACAGCTTACATTCACTGCTGAATAACCACAGAGAGGCTTGCTGGTTTGAGCGCGGCTCAGAAGCTGTTCATACGAATCGATTGTGCTCAGACACCACGTTCGCAAGTGCACAACTTTACTTGAGTATATTTGTAAGCAAATATATACATATGTGTGTGTATGTTTATTATGTTCATCTGGAGTCTAGATACTGACGTGGAAATCAGCTTTTGCCAGAAGTCATTCAACTTGCCGGCGAGCGCTTGCATTACAACGCTGTTTCAGAGAGACAATGGCAAGGTAATTGTTTTATATACACATTTACAACTGTATGCTAGCAAATTTCGCAGTCAAGTTACGAAAAGCAACAACAAAAATGCGTCATATAGTAAACTAGCGCTTGCTGATCAGCAATGCTGAGAGAATGAAATGAAAAGTCAATGCTAAAATTTTATATCAAAATGCAAAAAAAGTAAAAAAATACCGGTGGGCTCTATTATGTGTGTGTGTATCAGTGTGTGTTTAAGCGACGTATGTCTCCGTGTGTGGAGTAGCGTTGACGCTCTTTAGGCTGCTCGGAAAGTTAGTGAGCACAGCTGTGCGGTGGTTATAGCAACAGCTCAAGCCACCTTTCTTTTCCAGCGCCGGTTTATTCAGTAAGAAAAATACGCCGGCAGTGAGAGGGCGATTAAAAGAACGGCTACAGCTACAACCAGCTAAAAAAATACTTGCCATACAATTCATAGAATATACTAGAGCTTCTTTTTTGGGTAAAGTAAAATAGTAAAAAAAAGTCTTCGCAATATCCGCAATGCAAACGGCAACAAAGTACCTGAGTTACGCACAGCTTCTTGCCAGTCTAGTGCTCGTGGCTTGTGTGACCACCGCGGCGGCCAGTTCATGCGCCGGCTGCGTGGATTTGGATGAGCTGAACTTCGATCAGACGGTCGAGCGGTTTCCCTACGCGCTAGTCAAATTCGATATCGCCTTCCCGTATGGCGATAAACATGAGGCCTTCGCGGCATTCTCGAAAACTGCGCACAAAGTTACCAAGGAGCTATTGGTGGCCACTGTCGGCATCAAAGACTACGGTGAGAATGAAAACAAAGAGCTGGGTTTGCGTTTTAAGGTGGACGATAAGAGCTTTCCGGCTATTTTGCTCTTCAAGGCTGGCAAGTTGGATCAGTTTGTGCTTTTTCCCCCTCACACTTGGATGTGACATTGGACAATTTGAAGCAATTTGTAACGCAACACACGGATTTGTATATCGGGCGTGATGGTTGTCTGAAGGACTTTGAAGAATTGGTGAAGAAATACGCCAATAAAGAGGATGCCGAACAAGCGGCGTTAATTGCAAAGGCGGAGCAAATGTTGCAAAGTGTGGCAGGCGATGAAATGAAGTCGGCGAGCGCCAAAGCCTACCTGATTTATATGCGAAAAATCAATGAAAAGGGTTACGACTATGTGGAGGACGAGACCAAGCGGCTGCAGCGCCTGAAGGCTGGCAAGGTGACGGATGCCAAGAAATTGGAATTGCAGCGAAAACTCAACATACTCGAGGCATTTCGTGTCAACAAGCTGACGAAGTTGCGGAGCAGCGATGAGCTCTAAATCCTGGGCTACAAACAGTGCAGACGCTTGTAGTATTGGCAACAAGCAGATAAAAATTAAATGAAGTGAAGTGCGGAGACAGACACATGTGCATACAAATACAACAAGAACGTAATGTAGCTAATTAAGTGAATGTGTGTGTTGGGACAAAAGCGGCAATAACACAATAACTTAACGGTGAAAAGCGTTTGTAACGCGTAGCTTTGCGCTTCAACTAAATTATATTAGTTAATACACACGCATGCATGTATGTATGTATGTATGCACACATTAGTTTATTTTCGTTTCATTTAATAAATTATTTGCTAGATTTATATAAATAAACGGTTTATATGTGTGTGTATTTTTGTTCTTAAATTTTTTGTTGGCAACCGCTGGTTTGTTGTGCCGCAAACTTGTTAGAATTCTGCCATGGCAACCAGTTTTTGGTATACTGTTGCGTATGGCAATAAACCAATATTTGGCAATCCGGCAATATTGTGCGGCTATAAAAAGCCTTTGAGCGTTCATTAGGGTATTAGAGCTTTTTGTTGGTAAAGAAAAATCAGCAAAACTTCAGCTGCGCCATATTACACTTCAAATGTATGTAAATTTTTTATAAAGGAATATCCATTCCGAGATTTCCTACTTTTTTTTAAAGAAAAATTCATTCGAAAGCACAATCTTTGGCATTTATTTTTTGAAGATTATCTCGTTGAAATGTTGGCCGCGGCTGTGCCTCCGATGGTCCATCCATTAATTTCAATCTTCGGTGAATCGTTCGAGCATTTCCACTGGTGATTGATGAATGACACGCGTGATGTTTTGTTCCAAGGCCTGAATCGTAGCGGGATTGTCCGCATTGACTTTAAACTTTATACTACTGTGCCCAAAAAATAAGGTGACATTGTATTTATTTTGAAAATTCTTTATTTATTCTTCCAAATCAATTTCATACCCTTCAAAGTAATCCCCTCCCGATGCAAAGCACTTAAGCCAACGGATTTTCCAATCTTCGAAACGCTGATTGTAGTCACTTTCCGGGATGGCCTTTAGTTCCGTCTTCGCTGCGGCTTGAATCTCCTCTATCGTATAAAAACGGTGTCCCCGGAGCGGTCTTTTGAACTTGGTGAACAGCCAAAAGTCGCAGGCGCCAGATCAGGTGAATACGGTGGTTGCGGAACGATATGGGTTGAGTTTTTGGCGAAATGATCACGAATTACGAGGGCAGTATGGGATGGTGCATTATCGTAGTGTAAAAACCAAGAATTGTCTTTCCAAAATTCCGGCATTTTTAGGTGGATAGCGTTACGCAAACGACGCATAACGTTCAAATAATATTCCTTGTTGACTGCTTGACCGGTTGGAAGGAATTCATAATGCACAACACCACGATAATCGAAGAAAACAGTCAACATGACCTTGATTTTTGAGCGACTTTGGCGCGATTTTTTTGGTCTCGGCTCTCTTTTGGCACGATATTCGCCCGATTGATCGGTTGTTTCGAGGTCGTAAGCATAGATCCAAGTCTCATCGCCAGTTATAATGCGTTTCATGACACCCTGGTAGTCGGAAAGCATCGTTTCACACACTTCAACGCGACGCCCATTTTCCAAAAAATTCAATGTTTTCGGTACCAGTCGAGATTTGACGCGCTTGAGGCCCCAAAAAACCCTTCAAAATTGTATTGGCTGAGCCTTTCGATATGCCAACTTCATCAGCAAGGTCTCTAATTGTTAATCGACGGGTTTTCAACACCAAATCTTTGATTTGTTGAACGTGAGCTTTGTCGGTTGAGGCTGATGGTCGCCCTGGACGCTCTTCGTCTTCGACACGTTCACGGCTGGCTTGGAACTCACTATACCACTTGTAAACATTTTTTTTAGACATAGCCTCATGACCAAAGGGTTTCTGCACTATTCTCAATATATCCGCAGCAGAAAATTGATTCCGTAAACTAAATTTAATGCAAATTCTTTGCTCAACAAATCTCGACATCACAAAAAAACGAAAAACTCATTTTTAGCAGCTCACAAAACGACACATATCTCAAACACTAATGAATATTTTGACATGAAATTTGACATAAATGTGACTGACAGTGCTACCAACCTAAAAAAGTAAAATAATTCTCCAAATCCTTCAACGCGCGCAGTTTAAATTCAAATGTCACCTTATTTTTTGGGAAAAAATCAAGCGGTGTGTTACTCCACGATCTTGGTGGTCATTCGATCGGTCCAAAACGTAAAATTATCTGTTCATCGAAGTTTTCTCCCAATAAATCCATTGATGTGGAAAGTGGCGCCGTCTTGTTGAAACCAAATGTCGCCGAGAACACGAGCTTCAATTTCAGGTATCAAATAATCAATTATCATGTTGCGATAACGATCGTCATAGATAGTTGCGCACTCATCGGCATCATTTTTGAAAAAATATGAACTGATGATTCCACCAGCTCACATACCACATCTAACCGTTGTTTTTCTGCATGCACTGGCAGGTCTTGAATCTCTTCAGCTTGCTCTTCGGCCCAAATGCAGTAATTTTGCTTGTTTACGTACTCATTGAGCCAGAAAAGTGTTTCATTGCTGAACAATTGTCGTATCTTCTTGGAACTTTTCAAGAATCCATAGAGCGAAGCGATGACGCTTGGAAAGTTCGAGCGTCTTCAGTTCTTGCACATGCTGTAAGTTAAGAAATTTTATGTAAATTTCTTTTTAAAAAAAAATTTTATTTATTACTTCATGGTTTGGTTACAGAACTAAGACTAAAGCTAAAAAAATTTAAATTTACTTAAAATCTAAGCGAAGTTGCACTGGCCAACTGCTGACTTGATGTTGTCAATTCTCCGAATTGACTTATTTGGGTTCCGCGTGTTGGATTTCCGCTTCACACCGAAAAATGAGCTTTTATGTTAATGCAAGCGTCTGGCTTTAGCTGTGGGAAATATTGTGCAACTAAAGGTGCATTTCCGCTATGCCTTACTCATTAATGCTGATTACGCATTATTACTTTTATTTGGCAACTGTTAACATTTGCCATGTTAACATGTATTTTGTATGTTTTCAATTTAAGATCTCGACGTAAAATGCGTCAAGTCGTTTCATACGTCGGTCCGAGTTGCTCCGAACTCTTCATTGCATTAATCCTGTGGCATTAAAACAGTTCTATTTTCGGACAGAATTCTTCATTGCATTTGTGGTTGTTGTCTGATTTTACGACAACATACTTACGCCTAAGAGTATGCAATAACATGCGCGCAAAACTTTTTTGTTTTTTAAGTGGGTTCTGAGTCGCCCTGTAGAGAGCGATCAAGCGGAAGTGGTGGGCACAAAGATGCATCATTAAGTTGAGATGGGAGGGAAATCAAAATCAATTATTTTGTATTCATTGTTTATGAGCGCGTGCAAATTACTTATGAAACGCAAGAAGAAAGTTTCATTGTGTAAAGCTGAACATTTAGTAGAATATAGGTTTTGATATATTCACTTTTGACTTTTATTAATATTCAAAAGCCCCTGAGCGTGAGTATCACATAAGATTTATATGCACAAAAAAGCGGCGCAGAACTCCAATCATGATTGGAAAAATAAATTGTATTACTTAAAAAGTCTGTAGCAAAAAAACAGGACTTTTTAAATATAACTGTTTCTGGTGGCGCCACATATTAGTGGGTATATGAAATAAAAAGTTTGATCTTCTGTTGACATTTCGTAAAAAGTTTAAGACAATTGGATAACTACAATCGATGTTATCGATCAAAAAGTGACAGCTGCTTTTGGTCATCGGTCGTAAAATGCATTTTGAACAAAGAGCAAATATTAAATTTTGTTTTAAACTTGGGAAAACGTTTTCTGAAACATTTCAAATGAATAAAAAAATTTATGGTAATCACTGCCTATCCCGTAGTAACGTGCATAAGTGGTTTAAGCGATTCCAAGAAGGTCGTGAGGACCTCTGTGACGATCAGAAGTCGGGCCAAGAAAAGTCGGCTTCGGAAGTCAAAAATAAAGACAATGCTGATTCGTTTTTACGATTCCGAGGATATTGTACACCGAGAATTCGTCCCACCTGGCCAAGCGATCAATGCTGTATTTTACCTTGGTGTTATGAAGCATGCTTTGTCACGCATTCGTCGTGCTCGACCACAATACCGTGAGCCAGGGTCCTGGCGCCTGTTGCACGATAATGCACCGTGTCATCGGTCGACGCTTGTCACTGATTTTTTGACAAACAACTCCATGTTAACCATTAATCACTCACCCTACTCACCTGATCTGACACCCTGTGATTTTTAACCTATTTGGAAAACTTCATTTGTCCATGAAAGGTCACTGGTTTCAGGACATTTCAGCTATGCAAAAGAGGACGACCGATATTCCCAAGAGCATTCCGAAAAAAGACATTAAACACTCATTTGAAATGCTAATTGACCGGGCAAAACGCTGTATCGAAGCACAAGGAAACTACTTTGAATGAAAACATATTAATTTTTTCTTTT
>JAPZAG010003532.1:0-10095 GCA_027475135.1 Bactrocera correcta | reverse complement strand
GATTTCAAGCCAATCGGACAAGTTTTTTTCAAACAATTTGCGCATGCGGAAATGAATTTCTGATTCGTATTAAAGAACTGTAAAGTTAATTTGGTAGCTACACTCTGTACAATTTATAAGGAAGTGTAAAAAGCTCCATAAATCGCAACAAATACATATATTATCAAAAAGCAGCGTAATTAATATAAAATAGTAAAATTAAGATTGTCTTACAAGAAAAAAAAAAAAATATTTCAAAAGAAACTCATCACTTATACGAAGAGGATTGCAGAAGAAAGGGCCCCAATATCTGTCAATATTAAATAGCACAACTATGAAACTGCTTTGACTAACAAGGGGCACTTATGTTTAGCAATAACCAGTTGGTGTCAGCCGCGGTTGTCGGGAAAATTTATTGTTTCACTTGTTCTACGAAGAATACTTGTCGGAATTATTTATTACAATCGGAAGAAGTGACTCATGCAACGAAGATTACCGAATTTAAATTTTCCTTCACTGACTTGGAAGTTTTACTAAGATAGATAGTTTCTTTGTTATCGATTTCTATAAATTTTGCTTACTTCATTAATAAATAATGAGCGCTATAAAAATTGTGATTCTGAAAGTGTGACGTAAGCACTGAATACAATTAAGAATTCAAATTTAAAAAACTATTGAAAGTATTAAATAAAAAATGTCTCATACATGTACTAAGTATATATAGATATGTGTAGATTTTGATATATGTAAATATAACTTTCACGTTTATTTTAAATGTATATTATAAATGTAATATGAATGTAATATGAAAATGTTTATATTCTTTAAAAAGTTCAAAAAATGTAATAAGAAGTAATTCAAACACTCGACCCGTCGCACTCGCCGTCTCGTCTCTCACTCGTCGTCCATTCCGTCCGTTGATGCCACAGATCGCTGAGTCAGCTCGCTCAGGATAGAGTTGCCATCCCACATCTCGGCCATCCTGCTAGGCATTCGACTCGAATGTGCCACTGACTATATCATTGTCCGGCCAAGGCTTCATATACTCTGCACATGTTGTCGTGCGTTTGGCCCTTCGCCGTCACCGACTCGTAAAACATCGTACGTGTTGTTTGCTTTTGTTTTTACCACGCTATATGGACCCAAAAACTTTGGTTTAAGCTTTAACCCTCCACCGAACTGCGTACGTTTAATAGCCACAAGGTCGCCATCTTTGTAGCGGGTTGCTGGTTTGCGACGAAGGTTATAGGATTTTCGATTTTCGTCTTGTAATTTCAGTATTTGTTGTTTCGCTTTTTTTCGCATTATTTCACGGCCGTCGTTGTAGCTCTTCACGATTTCGTCTTGAACTAGCTGATTTACATCATGGTCGTCTTTAGTACGCATTTTAGTACCTACTAATAATTCAAACGGTGTATGACCAGTGCTTCTTGTGTACGTCGAGTTAATTGATTTTTGTACGCTATCCACATATTTGTACCACTTCGTCGGATCTTTAATGCTTAGTTTGGCTAAAACATTGCTAATTGTCGCATTGAGCCTCTCCACTTGGCCATTGGCTCGGGGTAGACCTGTAGTTACTTTGCAGTGTATGATGTTTTCCGCCCCACAGTACGTTTTGAAATCTTCAGACATGAACGCCGAACCACGATCTGATACTATTTGAAATGGGTTGCCAAATACAGCACTCTGTATCTCTAACTTTGAAATTACCTCTTTAGCAGATGTCGTTTTGGTTGGGTAAAGCCAACAAAATTTGGTGAAAGCGTCGATTACCGCGAATATATGTTTATATTGCTTGCTTGTAGATTCTAAAGGCCCTAGAAAATCGACGTGATACGTATGTAACGGCTGGTCCCCTTTTGGTTAAAGGATGCAGTTCCCCTTTCCCCGTTTACCTTGCTTACGGTTGCCTACAACACACTGCACGCAATTCGTAATAGTATTTCGGATCTTCACTTCTAGTTCCGGTATAAAATATTCTTTGGTTATAAGTTCTTTCGTTTTCTTGACTCCGAAGTGCCCTCTTTCGTGCGCTTGCTTGATGATGGCTCTCTGCATTTCTTGGGGTACCACTAACAATTCAACGTCGTCGATCAACTTGTACAAAACGTCCCCCTTAATGAAATAGTCGTCGTATGCAGAGTTATGCTTTAGTACTTCCCTTATCGTTTGTAGTTCTTCGTCTTGGGATTGCGCGCGATGAATTTTTGTAAGTATGCTTTCACTGTTGATACTTAGCACGGCATATCTGCTCAAAGCATCGGCATGTCTCATTTGCGAGCCTGACCTGTGCTCCACTACGTAGTCGTATTCCTGCAGAAAGAGTACCCATCTAGCCACCCTTGTGCACAGATCTCTTTTTTCCAATGTCTTTGTAAAGGCTTTACAGTCTGTCACCAATTTAAAGTGAAAACCGAGTAAATAGACTCTAAATTTTTTTAACGCCTCGATAGCTGCCAACACCTCTAGCTCATAGCTCGAATATTTCTTCTCTGCATCTGCTGTCTTCTTGCTCATGTAATACACAGGGTGCCACTGTTTGTCTTCTGGTGATTTTTGTAGGAGTACGGCACCGTAACCATCGGCGGACGCGTCTGTGTGCACCTCTGTTTCATAACGCTGATTAAAAATATTCAAAACTGGTTTATGGCTTAAAAGCTGCTTCACCGTCTCAAATGATTTTATTTGCTCTTCTCTCATTTCGAATTTCCTATTTTGTTTTCTTAAATCACTAAGCGGTTTAGTTATCGTCGAAAAGTTTCTTATGAATTTTCTAAAGTAATTAGCTAATCCTAGAAAACTTTCTAATTGTTTAAAGGGTTTTTGTGGAAGTTTGTATTTTAACAAAGATTCGGTTTTACTTTGGGAAGGCGTAATTTGCTGATTTTCAATTGTATGTCCAAGGAACTCTACTTTTCTTTTAAGAAACTGACATTTTTTAAAGTTTATTTGCAGTCCATGGTCTCTACATACATTAAACACTTTTTCTAAATTGTTCAAAGCCTCACTTTCATCACTAGCTGGTAATATGATATCATCAATGTACGACAGTGCAATGCCGCTTCGCATTAAATCACGGAAAATTGCGTTGATGTGACGCTGAAAAACACTCGGCGAATTTGCAAGACCAAACGGCACCTTTAAGAATTGATACTGACCACTATGCGTAATAAACGACGTGTATTTTCGACTACTCTTTGCCACAGGGACATGAAAAAAACCGTTCTTCAGGTCAATTGTACTGAAGACTTTCGCGTCTTGTAGTCTATCCAATTGGTCTTCTATCAGTGGTAGTGGAAATCTGTCTCTGATGATTACCTTATTCAATCTACGGTAATCCACACATAGCCTAGATGTACCATCGCGTTTTTTGACAAGGACAATCGGACTACTATACTCCGATTCCGATATTTCAATTATACCCTCACTAAGCCATTGCTCAATTTTGGGCGTCTACAACACATCGCTCACTAAAAGGCAATCTGCGTGGCGTACAAAATATTGGTCTTTCGTCTTTAACCACTATGTTCATTTGTACATTGGTAGATTTACACTTATTTGGTTTGTAGTCTTTTACCAGTTCAAAAACTTTTTGTCTAGCATACGCACTAGCACCTACGTCAATATTTTTTTTATCATCACTCTCTGGTTCAATTTCAATGCTAAACACAGAAAACGCCTTATTTTCATTTTCACTATTCAATTTTCTTATATTAAGTCCTGAAGGGTTAATTTTTATTTCAGCTAATAAACAAAAGTCAGCACCGATAATCATATCTACTTCCAAAAACTCAGTTGCCACCACTTGGAACAACAAATCGTAATAGTCATCGTCAATTTTTATTGTTTTTTCTATTTCACCCATTGGTTTAAAATTACATTTTTTACCAAACCCAGTCAGCAGAATTTTTGATTCACTCATTTCCGGCCTATTTAATGTCTTGTATAAATCGAATGATATTATATTAACTTTGCTACCGGTGTCAAACAAAGCTTTACAATACAAACCATCTATGCTAATTGACTTGTGCATAATATCGTCTTTTGCACTCACTATGTTTACACTTTTTTCGTTGTTGCTAGATTTTTTAAACACACAATCCTTCGCTATATGGCCAAATTGCTGACACTCAAAACATTTTGTACCTTTTTCTTTTTTTTCGCAATTTACTGATTTGTGCCCTTTTGCACCACAGTTATAACACACAAAGTCTCGTTTAATATTTTTGTCATTTTCTTTTTTGTCAATTTTTTTTTTCAGCTGTTTTTTCACCGTCACTTGCTTGTTTCTTTCGCGTATACGTTCATAACAATTAAGTTTTTCCCTTTAAAATTTTTTTACATTTTTCGCGCCGTACAAAATTGTTTTATTAAAGTTTAGATCTAATATTCCGTCAATAACGTATTGAATTAACGCGCATTCTTCGATATTGCCACGTGAAGCAATTTCCTTCATGTTAAAAAAAAACTCCAGCACACTTTCATTTTTCCCTTTATTGTTCTACCCACAAGCAATTTATGCAATTGTGCACTATTTGTTACTGATTTGAATTCATCAAGTAAACATAGCTTTAATTTTGCCCACGATGTGATACCTCTTTCACTTGATATAAAAAGTTTAGCAAGTCCTTTAAGCGATTTTTTAGCAAACACAAATTTTTGAAAATTTGTCCCAACACATAATTGCCGCTGTTTCTTCAAACTCTTCTATCCATATTTCAACTGGTATTTTTTCAGTGCCGTCAAATGTTCTCACAGAATCCTCTATGTCTCTAAAATTAATAGCAAACCGTGACATTTGTGTCGTAATATTTCTCGCCGCGTCTGTACTTATATTCGCTTCACCCTCATTTGCAAAAGAGAGAAAGCAATCGTCGTTAATATTTTTTCTTATATTCGTTGTTCTCGTTGAATTTACTCCCCTAGTCTGTACTCGTTGATTTACGCCATCGTTGATGTGTTTTGAGCTTGCCACGTCGCTTGCATCGTCTTTGCTTGCGCCCTCGCCGTCGTTGCTCTCGTCGTCGCTCTCTTCGTTTTCGTTAGCGCTGTCGCTGCCGTCGTCGTCGTTAGCGCCTGCGCATAACAAGCGTCCCTTTTGAAGATTTTCAAATATGTAATGTTTTAAATTTTCGCATTTGTAATTTAAACTTAAAATGTTGCATATACAAGCGAGGTCGTTTTCGTTTAAATTTTTGTCTACGTATGCTAATTTTTGTAAGTATGCCTCGTCGTTGGCATCAAACAAAAATCCTTCGAATTCGCGCAACCGTTTGCGGTTTGCTCGGTCACCGTCACTTTTAAATACAAACTTGTGCAACGCCGCGATAGCCTCTTTTCTGCTACGTTTTAGATTTCCACGAATTTTTTCAAAGGCACCAAACGACGCCATTATGCCGAATCGCACACACGCACGCACACAGAAAATTTTCCCCTTATGGACGAGCCCCCAAAATGTAGATTTTGATATATGTAAATATAACTTTCACGTTTATTTTAAATGTATATTATAAATGTAATATGAATGTAATATGAAAATGTTTATATTCATTAAAAGTTCAAAAAATGTAATAAGAAGTAATTCAAACACTCGACCCGTCGCACTCGCCGTCTCGTCTCTCACTCGTCGTCCATTCCGTCCGTTGATGCCACAGATCGCTGAGTCAGCTCGCTCAGGATAGAGTTGCCATCCCACATATGTACTTGTGGAATTTAATTTTAGAATTTTTAAATTTGATTTTTTAAAAAACTCAAAAAAAGATCTGTTAAATGCATACAATATAATATGTACCTACGATATTTTATTTTAGTTTTTTTTAATTTGAGTAAATAGGTGGGAACACTTGAAAATCTGCTAAATTATTTTTTATTTGTGTATTTCAAGCCAATCTTACAATTTTACATTTATTTTATACATTTGAATGAAGTAAGTGAATACAATTTTAGCAGGTGGCAATACTTTTCAAAAATATTATGTAGTGTAAGCTTTATTAAAGGGCTATACCAGTGTGACACTTTCAAAAAACAATTTTTTTTTATTTGCTTTTTCGATAGCTTATATTTCCGAAAATATTGTGTGAAATCGGCAAGGTCGTATTTTGAATAATTTCAAATGGCTGTGGCACGGGGTTCTAAAGAGCGACCGCTCGGAAGGGCAAACATATAACGGGTGGGTCATCTAACGTTTTAAATTTGAATTATCTATATTTCGACATTGGAAACGTCAAATACCATTCGAAAAGTGACAGATATTCAGTAAAAAGTCTAAAATTTACGAAATGGGTCGCTATTCACTAGAAGAAAACTGGGGTATATTGAAAACTTTTTTCCAAAGTGGTGAGTCAAGTGGATGGTCAAATTTACCGAAAAATCATCTTTGCGGACGAGGCTCATTTCTACCTCGATGGTTACGTTAACAAGCAGAATTTTTGCATTTGGGGCACAGAAAACCCGCGCGTAATCGTTGAGAAGCCAATGCACCCAGCACGAATCACTGTATGGTGCGGATGGCAAACGCCACACTCAATCTTTAACGCCTTATCTTTGAAAACCACATAATCAGCAAAAGAGGTGATGTGAATTGGCCTCCCAGAAGCTGCGATTTAACGATTTAACTCCGTTGGACTATTTTCTGTAGGGAGCTGTTAAATAGAAATGTTATGCCAACTATCTAGAAACAATTCAAGATTTAAGTACGAGATTCAAGCTGCTGTAGTTGCCTGAAACCATCGAGAAAGTACTCCAAAATTGGGTGGATCGGATAAGCTACTGTAAACTCAGCCGTGGTGGTCATTTGACCGAAATTGTTTTCCACAAATAAATTTCATAAAACAACATTTTAAATAAATGTTAGACCTTTGAAAAATAACAAGCCATTTTTTTACCCACCCTGTACATATAAGTGAAACTTTAAACGCGTTTTTCGCGAAACGACATTTTTTAAAATTGCTGACATCATAACTCAACGAGAAATTTACCGATCGACTTCAAATTAAAACCGAGTATTTTTGAATACATTTACTATACAATGAACTACGATCTCTTTGATTGGTTGAAAATTGTCAATTTGGCATTAAACAAACGACCATTTTTTTCGTAAAAAACGACTTTTTTTTCAAAATTTTGTCATTTTGTTAATTTTTATATTTTTCAAAGATCGTAGGTCACTGTAAATGCAATATCTTTAAGTTTAATAAACTTTTAAAATTTTATTGTTTCAGCACTGTTTTAGGCCCCTCCGAAGACAGCCCACAACTCCGTTAATTTTCAACATTTTTGTAAAAAAAAACCTTAAAATATAGCTGAAAATATACACTATTACGTTCAAAGAAGTTCGAAATATTCAGTCTCCTACTTTCTCTTAAAAAATTCACGAAAATCGCCTAGTTTTTCATGCGTCACACTGGTATAGCCCCTTGAGTCTCCTTGAAGTAATAAATCGTTTTCTTACCAGCTACACTACAAAAAATATTTTCCACTATTCTTAAACAGCTTTATTATTTTATAGTTTCGTTTAAATCTTTATTTTCATGCAGGGGGAAGCCTTAGCAAAAATGTTTTCAAATGCAAGTTCTCATACATTTTTTTCAGGTTATTAAAAATTTTATTAGCGTCAAACATTTTTAAAAGGTGACAACCCTAGAAAAAACAAAACTTTCAAATGTTTCTTTTAACATAAAACTAAAAAAAAATTTATCCACCATATTGTTTTACGACGTTCGTATATTTCTTAGAGTAATTCAAGTTACATTATTTCAACAGATTTAGACTGCACTTTGATGACACTTTATTTACAGCGATCGTGACGGAATTTTGTACGTTACAACATTATGTCGCCGCCGACACATTTTTTTACCGAAAAGAATATTGAGTCAAGAAATATAAAACCATTTTAACTCTATATCAAGACTTTAGTTGAGTTGTGAAATTTTTTTTCAGTTCAATCGTTGTTCGTTCAATGAAATACAGTAAATGGTGTTCCTTTAGTCGAAATTTTGTAAAAAGTACTGCATAAAACACAAGGATGTCTGTGTAAGTAGCTAAACTCCTCTCTATAATAAATATGACAATGTTTGTTCCTTTATCTTTGCAACTGTTAGGGTTTTTTGAACAACCGAAACCGTTATATAACGGGTTTGGCATACAAGTACATATATAAAGTGATTAACTGCTTTAAATGTTATACCTAAAAAAGTGTTAGATATGCCTTTGAAAATGTCAGTTCAACTGTTATACTCAATTCAATATTATTTTAAGCCTAAAACTATGCAACGGTTTGTTAAATTTATTATAACTGTATGTTTTCGTATGCATATACGAAATATATATATGACACTAAAACTATTAATATACCCTGAACATAGTGCATTAAATTTGCTCCCACAAGGAAACGTCGGATACTCTATGAAATATTTACGTATAGTTGTCGGGGAAAAAATAGGAGTGATCACATGAGAAAAAAGCATATTTTAATTTTCATTAAAAAAATGTTTTTTTTTTTTTTTAATTTTACGCAGCGTCATTTACTAAAATTCTATTAATATTTCCACATTTCATATATTTCAATTAAACAAAACAACAAAAAAAAAAAAAACAAAATTTTACATCGCTATCATCAAATAAAGAAAAAAACTATTTCCCACATAAAAATCGGAGTATTTAAGTAAGACGAGACCGTTCAAAAATATAAACTTATTATGCTTCCAAGGTTTCACAGAATAATAAAATAATTAATATTCCTTTGAATCCTCGATTTTTTAACATAGTAACATGTCTCCGAGTCATGGAGTCAATGAGATCCTGGCAACTTTTTATTGCTTTTCCCTTTTCCCAAGCCTCTTTAACTACCTGCCATAAATCTCCCGAATCGTTTGATTTCTCTTTAGCTGCTCTTTCCGCGATATCGATTCACCTGTTTTCTAGGGGGTTAAGGTCAAGTGACTAAGCAGGCTACCACATAACCTTAACCCTGTTGACCCCTAAACGATTATTCTGCGCACTTGCTAATATGTTAGGGCACCCTACTGATATACCCATATCAATGGTATATGCTATGGGGCATATGGTAACATTAGCTCATCTAATATTTTCAATTAAGTGAATTGTACCAACCCCTCTATGTGAAAAAATTCCATACCATAATTTTGGCGTCGCCGTATTTGCGGGTTTTGTTGTAAACCGGGTATTATATTCTGAGTTAGAAGAACGCCAGACAAAGTTCCCCTGGAACCTGTATTACCAAATAACTCAATTTTGGATTCGTCTGAGCACAAGATGTTTCGTCATTTAGACACGGGCTAAGAGCTCTTTTTCAAATTGTATGCGGGCCCCACACGTGTTTCTTTTGGAGTAGCGGTACTTTTTGTGGACTTGTAGCAATAATTTGTTCTGCACCAAACACCTACGAACAGTTTCAGTTTTAAGGGGTTTGTCTCAGTGTGAAATTTTCGAAAATCAATTTTTTTGTTGCATTATAGGATAGTATACATTTACTGTAATAAGCATGCTCTCAAATTTTGAAAACGAAATTCAATATACCGTTTTCTTAAGTGGCATTTCAACTATTTATTTAACTATTTTACACCCATAAAATTAAAATAAAAAAAATCATTTTGCATTCGTCATGAATGTATTTACTTACAAAAAAAAACGGAACGATTAGTTAATTTCAACATTTAAAAAAATCTCGAAAATCACCGATTTTTCGGAGAGTCCGCAGAGACAGATTTCGGATGCAGGTAGAAAAGGAACAATTTTTCAGTATTGTACTATATAGCGATCTTCTGCAATGGATGTGCCTTCGTCCATCAGTTTAATTTTTAATTCTATAATTTAAGGGGGTATTCCACTCTAGAAATTTGAAAAAATCGAAAAAAAAATTTTTCCACAATTCGATAGTTTTGATATTCAAAAATATCTCCCTAAAAGGATTTTTTGAAACTCAAATTATTTTCAAAGTTATAGCCATTATAGTGACGTGGCAACTAGACCGGTTGAGCGAATATCGTATAACGTAAAAGTTTAAACGCGTTTTTCTCGAAACTACTTTTTTTCCCCACGGTACCGGCATTATCTCAAGTTCTATACAACCGATTTACTTTAAATTTTGTGTGA
>JAPZAG010003531.1:0-10101 GCA_027475135.1 Bactrocera correcta | reverse complement strand
TAAAAAAACAAGAAAATCGACTTAAACCTAAATATAAATTATGGAATTCTTTATGCACTGCGTTATCCTTAGGCTTATGACTTAGTGAAAAAAAGGTTTATTAATTTAAAATATGTTAAACTAATGATGAAGCATTTCGATATCGATTGCAAAATGTGTATATACAAGAAAATCGACTTTATACCTAAATAAAAAATTTAAACGGAATTCTTCTAAATGCACTGCCGTTTCCCATTAGGGTTTTATGTAGACTTAAGTGGTTAAAGAAGGTTTACTAACTTAAATATGTTAAACTAATGATTTGAAGCATTTCGATATCGATTGCTAAATGCGTATATACAAGAAAATCGAATTTATACCTAAATAGAAGATAACGGAATTCTTCTAAATGCACTGCCGTTATGCCGTTAACGCTTTATGTAGACTTCCGTGAGTTAAAGAAGGTTAATTAATTTAAAATATGTTACACTAATGATTTGAAGCATTTCGATATCGATAGCTAAATATGTATATACAAGAAATCGACTTTATACCTAAATATAATATTATGGAATTCTTCTACGTGCACTGCAGTTATGCCTCCATGGCTATATGCCCACTTCAGATCGTTAAAAAGGTTAATTAACTTAAATATGTTAAACTAATGATTTGAAGCATTTCGATATCGATTGCTAAATGAGTATATACAAGAAAATCGAATTCATACCTAAATATAAGAAAACGTAATTATTCTAAATGCACTGCCGTTATGGCTTTATTTTAACTTAAGTGCGTTAAAGAAGGTTTATTAACTTAAATATTTTAAACAAATGATTTGAAGCATTTCGATATCGATTGCTAAATGTGTAAAACAAGAAAATCGACTTTATACCTAAATAAAAAATTTAAAACGGAATTCTTCAAATGACTGCCGTTATCCCCCTTTGGGCTTTTTAACTTAATCGTTAAAAAAGGGTTTTAATTATTTTAAATATGTTAAACAAAGGGTTTGAAGCATTTCGATATCGATTGCTAAATGTGAAAATACAAGAAAATCGACTTTAACCTAAATAAAAAATTTAAAACCGGAATTCTTTAAATCCACTCCGTTATGCCAAACTTTAGAATTTCGTTAAAGAAGGTTTATTAACTTAAATATGTTAAACAATGATTGAAGCATTTCGATATCGATTGCTAAATGTGTAAAACAAGAAAATCAAATTTATACCTAAATAAAAAATTTAAACGGAATTCTTCAAAATGCACTGCCGTTATGCCTTAGGGCTTTATGTAACTTAAGTGGTTAAAGAAGGTTTTTAACTTAAATATGTTAAACAAAGGGTTTGAAGCATTTCGATATCGATTGTTTAAATGTTATACAAGAAAATCGACTTTATACCTAAATAAAAAATTTAAAACCGGAATTCTTTAAATCCACTCCGTTATGCCAACTTTAGAATTTCGTTAAAGAAGGTTTATTAACTTAAATATGTTAAACTAAGGGTTTTGAAGCATTTCGATATCGATTGTTTAAAGGGTTATATACAAGAAAATCAAATTTATACCTAAATAAAAAATTTAAACGGAATTCTTCTAATGCACTGCCGTTATGCCTTAGGGCTTTATGTAACTTAAGTGGTTAAAGAAGGTTTTTAACTTAAATATGTTAAACAAAGGGTTTGAAGCATTTCGATATCGATTGTTTAAATGTTATACAAGAAAATCGACTTTATACCTAAATAAAAAATTTAAAACCGGAATTCTTTAAATCCACTCCGTTATCCCAACTTTAGAATTTCGTTAAAGAAGGTTTATTAACTTAAATATGTTAAACTAAGGGTTTTGAAGCATTTCGATATCGATTGCAAAGGGTATATACAAGAAAATCGATTTTATATCTAAATAAAAGATTACAGAATTCGCCCAAATATACTGCCGTTATGCCGTTATAGTTTTAAATTTAAACTTCAGTAAGATAAAGAAGTTTAATTAACCTAATTATGCTAAGCCAGTTATTTGCAGATTTTCGATATAGATTGCTAAATGTGTAAATCCAAGAAAATCGACTTTACACCTTAATATAAAATTATAACATTACGGAATTCTTCTAAATGCACTGCCGTTATACCGTTAAGGCTTTATGTAGACTTCAGTAACCTAAAAAATGTTTATTAACTTAATATGTTAAACTAATGATTTGAAGCATTTCGATATCGATAGCTAAATATGTATATACAAGAAAATCGACTTTATACCTAAATATAAGATTATGGAATTCTTCTTCAAGCACTGCAGTTACGCCCCCATGGCTATATGCCCACTTCAGATCGTTAAAGGAGGTTTATTAACTTAAATATGTTAAACTAGTGAGCTGAAGCATTTCGGTATCGATTGCTAAATGTGTATATACAAGAAAATCGATTTCATACTTTAATAAAAGATTACGGAAATTACCCAAATATACTGCCGTTATGCCGTTATGGCTTTTGTAGAGAAGGTTAATTATTTAAATATGTTAAGCTAATGGTTTGCAGCATTTCGATATCGATTGCTAAATGTGTAAATACAAGAAAATGGACTTTATACCTAAATATAAAATTATAACATTATGGAATTCTTCTAAATGCACTGCCGTTATACCGTTAAGGCTTTATGTAGACTTCAGTATGCTAAAAACTGTTTATTAACTTAATATGTTAAACTAATGATTTGAAGCATTTCGATATCGATAGCTAAATATGTATATAAAAGAAAATCGACTTTATACCTAAATATAAGATTATGGAATTCTTCTACATCCACTGCCGTTATGTCAACTTCAGAACGTTAAAGAAGGTTTATTAACTTAAATATGTTAAACTAATGAGTTGAAGCATTTCGATATCGATTGCTAAATGTGTATATACAAGAAAATCGAATTTATATCTAAATATAAGATAACGGAATTCTTCTAAATGCACTGCCGTTATGCCGTTATGGCTTTATGTATACTTCAGTGAGTTAAAGAAGGTTTGTTAACTTAGATATGTTAAACTAATGGTTTGAAGCATTTCGATATCGATTGCTTAATGCATATATACAAGAAAATCGACTTTACACCTAAATATAGGATTACGGAATTCTTCCAAATGTACTGTCATTATGCCGCCATGGCTTTGTATCAACTTCAATACGTTAAAGAAGGTTAATTATTTTAAATATGTTAAACGGATGGTTGGAAGCATTTTGCTATCGCTTGCTAAATGAATATATACAAGAAAGTCGAATTTATACCTAAATATAAGATAACGGAATTCTTCTAAATGCACTGCCGTTATGCCGTTATGGCTTTATGTATACTTCAGTGAGTTAAAGAAGGTTTGTTAACTTAGATATGTTAAACTAATGATTTGAAGCATTTCGATATCGATTGCTAAATGTGTATATACAAGAAAACCGACTTAATACCAAAATATAAGATAACGGAATTCTTCTAAATGCACTGCCGTTATGCCGTTAACGCTCTATGTAGACTTCAGTGCGTTAAAGAAGGTTCATTAACTTAAATATGTTAAACTAATGATTTGAAGCATTTCGATATCTCTTGCTAAATGTGTATATACAAGAAAATCGAATTTATACCTAAATATAAAATTATAACATTACGGAATTCTTCTAAATGCACTGCCGTTATACCGTTAAGGCTTTATGTAGACTTCACTAAGCTAAAAATGTTTATTAACTTAACATGTTAAACTAATGATTTGAAGCATTTCGATATCGATATCTAAATGTATATATACAAGAAAATCGACTTTATACCTAAATATAAAATTACGGAATTCTTCTACATCCACTGCCGTTATGCCAACTTCAGATCGTTAAAGAAGGTTTATTAACTTAAATATGTTAAACTAATGAGTTGAAGCATTTCGATATCGATTGCTAAATGTGTATATACAAAAAAATCGATTTTATACCTAAATAAAAGATTACGGAATTCACCCAAATATACTGCCGTTATGCCGTTATGGCTTTATTTAAACTTCAGTAAGATAAAGAAGGTTAATTAACCTAAATATGCTAAACCAGTTATTTGAAGATTTTCGATATATATTTCTAAATGTGTAAATCCAAGAAAATCGACTACATACCTAAATATGAGACTACGGAATTCATCTACATGCACTGCCGTTATGGCGCCATGGCTTTGTATCAACTTCAATACGTTAACGAATGTTAATTATTTTAAATATGTTAAACTAATGGTTTGAAGCATTTCGATATCGATTGCTAAATGAGTATATACAAGAAAATCGAATTCATACCTAAATATCAGATTACGTAATTATTCTAAATGCACTGCCATTATGGCTTTATATTAACTTCAGTTCGTTAAAGAAGGTT
Source organism: Bactrocera correcta (assembly GCA_027475135.1). Taxonomy (NCBI): domain Eukaryota; kingdom Metazoa; phylum Arthropoda; class Insecta; order Diptera; family Tephritidae; genus Bactrocera; species Bactrocera correcta. The sequence continues at coordinate 5,736 of JAPZAG010003531.1, read as the reverse complement.
TATTAACTTAAATATGTTAAACCAGTTATTTGAAGCATTTCGATATCGATTGCTAAATGTGTATATACAAGAAAATCGACTTTATACCTAAATATAAGATTACGGAATTCTTCCAAATGTACTGTCAGTATGCCGCCAAGGCTTTGTATCAACTTCAATACGTTAAAGAAGGTTAATTATTTTAAATATGTTAAACTAATGGTTTGAAGCATTTCGATATTGACTGCTTAATGTGTAAATACAAGAAAATCGACTTTATACCTAAATATAAAATTATAACATTACGGAATTCTTATAAATGCACTGCCGTTATACCGTTAAGTCTTTATGTAGACTTCAGTAAGCTAAAAAATGTTTATTAACTTAATATGTTAAACTAATGATTTGAAGCATTTCGATATCGATTGCTAAATGTGTATATACAAGAAAATCGACTTTATACCTAAATATAAGATAACGGAATTCTTCTAAATGCACTGCCGTTATGCCGTTAAGGCTTTATGTAGACTTCAGTGAGTTAAAGAAGTTTTATTTACTTAAATATGTTAAACTAATGGTTTGAAGCATTTCGATATCGATTGCTTTATGCATATATACAAGAAAATCGACTTTATACCTAAATATAAAATTATAACATTATGGAATTCTTCTAACTGCACTGCCGTTATGCCATTAGGGCTTTATGTAGACTTAAGTGCGTTAAAGAAGGTTTATTAACTTAAATATGTTAAACCTATGATTTGAAGCATTTCGATATCGCTTGCGAAATATGTATATACAAGAAAATCGAATTTATACCTAAATATAAGATAACGGAATTTTTCTAAATGCACTGCCGTTATGCCGTTAACGCTTTATTTAGACTTTAGTGCGCTAAAGAAGGTTTATTAACTTAAATATGTTAAACTAATGATTTGAAGCATTTCGATATCGATTGCTAAATGTGTATATACAAGAAAATCGACTTTATACCTAAATATAAGATTACGGAATTCTTCCAAATGTACTGTCGTTATGCCGCCATGGCTTTGTATCAACTTTAATACGTTAAAGAAGGTTAATTATTTTAAATATGTTAAACTAATGGTTTGAAGCATTTCGATATTGACTGCTTAATGTGTAAATACAAGAAAATCGACTTTACACCTAAATATAAAATTATAACATTACGGAATTCTTATAAATGCACTGCCGTTATACCGTTAAGTCTTTATGTAGACTTCAGTAACCTAAAAATGTTTATTAACTTAATATGTTAAACTAATGATTTGAAGCATTTCGATATCGATTGCTAAATGTGTATATACAAGAAAATCGACTTTGTACCTAAATATAAGATAACGGAATTCTTCTAAATGCACTGCCGTTATGCCGTTAAGGCTTTATGTAGACTTCAGTGAGTTAAAGAAGGTTTATTAACTTAAATATCTTAAACTAATGGTTTGAAGCATTTCGATATCGATTGCTTAATGCATATATACAAGAAAATCGACCTTATACCTAAATATAAAATTATAACATTATGGAATTCTTCTAACTGCACTGCCGTTATGCCATTAGGGCTTTATGTAGACTTAAGTGCGTTAAAGAAGGTTTATTAACTTAAATATGTTAAACTTATGATTTGAAGCATTTCGATATCGCTTGCGAAATATGTATATACAAGAAAATCGAATTTATACCTAAATATAAGATAACGGAATTCTTCTAAATGCACTGCCGTTATGCCGTTAAGGCTTTATGTAGACTTCAGTGAGTTAAAGAAGGTTTATTAACTTAAATATGTTAAACTAATGGTTTGAAGCATTTCGATATCGATTGCTTAATGCATATATACAAGAAAATCGACTTTATACCTAAATATAAAATTATAACATTATGGAATTCTTCTAACTGCACTGCCGTTATGCCATTAGGGCTTTATGTAGACTTAAGTGCGTTAAAGAAGGCTTATTAACTTAAATATGTTAAACTAATGATTTGAAGCATTTCGATATCGATTGCTAAATGTGTATACAAGAAAATCGAATTTATACCTAAATATAAGATTACGGAGTTCTTCTACATCCACTACCGTTATGCCAACTTCAGATCGTTAAAGAAGGTTTATTAACTTAAATATGTTAAACTAATGAGTTGAAGCATTTCGATATCGATTGCGAAATGTGTACATTCAAGAAAATCGATTTTATATCTAAATAAAAGATTACGGAATTCGCCCAAATATACTGCCGTTATGCCGTTATGGCTTTATTTAAACTTCAGTAAGATAAAGAAGTTTAATTAACCTAATTATGCTAAGCCAGTTTTTTGCAGATTTTCGAATTAGATTGCTAAATGTGTAAATCCAAGAAAATCGACTTTACACCTTAATATAAAATTATAACATTACGGAATTCTTCTAAATGCACTGCCGTTATACCGTTAAGGCTTTACGTAGACTTCAGTAAGCTAAAAAATGTTTATTAACTTAATATGTTAAACTAATGATTTGAAGCATTTCGATATCGATAGCTAAATACGTATATACAAGAAAATCGACTTTATACCTAAATATAAGATTTGGGAATTCTTCTACGTGCACTGCAGTTATGCCTCCATGGCTATATGCCCACTTCAGATCGTTAAAGGAGGTTTATTAACTTAAATATGTTAAACTAATGATTTAAAACATTTCGATATCGATTGCTACTGTCGGTATGGCGCCATGGCTCTTTATCAACTTCAATACGTTAAAGAAGGTTAATTAACTTAAATATGTTAAACTAATGGTTTGTAGCATTTCGATATCGACTGCTAAATGTGTAAATACAAGAAAATCGACTTTACACCTAAATATAAAATTATAACATTACGCCAAGAAAATCGACTACATACATAAATATAAGATTACGGAATTCTTCCAAATGTACTGTCATTATGGCGCCATGGCTTTGTATCAACTTTAATACGTTAACGAAGGTTAATTATTTTAAATATGTTAAACTAATGGTTTGAAGCATTTCGATATCGATTGCTAAATGAGTATATACAAGAAAATCGAATTTATACCTAAATATAAGATAACGGAATTTTTCTAAATGCACTGCCGTTATGCCGTTAACGCTTTATGTAGACTTCACTGAGTTAAAGAAGGTTTATTAACTTAAATATGTTAAACTATTGGTTTGAAGCATTTCGATATCGATTGCTAAATGTGTATATACGAGAAATCGACTTTATACCTAAATATAAGATAACGGAATTCTTCTAAATGCACTGCCGTTATGCTGTTAAGGCTTTATGTAGACTTCACTGAGTTAAAGAAGGTTTATTAACTTAAATATGTTAAACTATTGGTTTGAAGCATTTCGATATCGATTGCTTAATGCATATATACAAGAAAATCGACTTTATACCTAAATATAAAATTATAACATTATGGAATTTTTCTAAATGCTCTGCCGTTATGCCATTAGGGCTTTATATAGACTTCAGTAAGCTAAAAAATGTTTATTAACTTAATATGTTAAACTAATGATTTGAAGCATTTCGATATCGATTGCTAAATGTGTATATACAAGAAAATCGATTTTATACTTAAATATAAGATAACGGGATTCTTCTAAATGCACTGCCGTTATGCCGTTAAGGCTTTATGTAGACCTCAGTGAGTTAAAGAAGATTTATTTACTTAAATATGTTAAACTAATGGTTTGAAGCATTTCGATATCGATTGCTTAATGCATATATACAAGAAAATCGACTTTATACCTAAATATAAAATTACAACATTATGGAATTCTTCTAACTGCACTGCCGTTATGCCATTAGGGCTTTATGTAGACTTAAGTGCGTTAAAGAAGGTTTATTAACTTAAATATGTTAAACTAATGATTTGAAGCATTTCGATATCGATTGCTAAATGTGTATACAAGTAAATCGACTTTATACCTAAATATAGGATTACGGAATTCTTCTACATCCACTACCGTTATGCCAACTTCAGATCGTTAAAGAAGGTTTATTAACTTAAATATGTTAAACTAATGAGTTGAAGCATTTCGATATCGATTGCGAAATGTGTATATGCAAGAAAATCGATTTTATATCTAAATAAAAGATTACGGATTTCACCCAAATATACAGCCGTTATGCCGTTATGGCTTTATTTAAACTTCAGTAAGATAAAGAAGTTTAATTAACCTAATTATGCTAAGCCAGTTATTTGCAGATTTTCGAATTAGATTGCTAAATGTGTAAATCCAAGAAAATCGACTTTACACCTTAATATAAAATTATAACATTACGGAATTCTTCTAAATGCACTGCCGTTATACCGTTAAGGCTTTACGTAGACTTCAGTAAGCTAAAAAATGTTTATTAACTTAATATGTTAAACTAATGATTTGAAGCATTTCGATATCGATAGCTAAATACGTATATACAAGAAAATCGACTTTATACCTAAATATAAGATTTGGGAATTCTTCTACGTGCACTGCAGTTATGCCTCCATGGCTATATGCCCACTTCAGATCGTTAAAGGAGGTTTATTAACTTAAATATGTTAAACTAATGATTTAAAACATTTCGATATCGATTGCTACTGTCGGTATGGCGCCATGGCTCTTTATCAACTTCAATACGTTAAAGAAGGTTAATTAACTTAAATATGTTAAACTAATGGTTTGTAGCATTTCGATATCGACTGCTAAATGTGTAAATACAAGTGTTTAAATGAGTTAAGCATCCACCCCCTCTACCCGGCAAAACTGACGCATCTTAATACAGCAGCGCAATTCACCACAGCTGATGACGTTACAATACGACTCACCACACCTGTACCCCTACTAAACAAAAAGGATGGACAGCAGGATAGGAAACATTATTCGTACAAAACGATTCGACAGCTCAATTCGTTCTAAACCATTCGTTTACACACTGCGCCGCATCGACACCTTTCGCCGGCACCTACATTCAACGAGACTTTCGTTACTTTCACTTCGACCATCAACATATTCTACACTGCGCGGCGTCAACATACGTTCCGATTATTTACCGATGAACTGAATCAAGTCATCGATCCATCAGTAACTACAACTTTTGCAAAAAACATTATTTTTTTACGGTTCTGAAACTGGACACCTTGATCTTTTATCGCTAGTCTAGTGCATATACTATTATTATATATTTGTTACCTGCTAAATTAAAAGGAATTTGAACATAAAGTACATTTGCAGTCTTTTATTAAGAAAGTGGTAGTGAGTAAATAGTTTTAAATCAACTAAATTAAACATTGGTCCTTCGAGCCGCAAAGAACGGCACTATTGGAAAAAAAAAAAAAAAATAAATAAATAAAGCTTGCAAAATTCGTGCAGTGAAGTGACATATACATACATACGTACAAATACAAAATTTAGTGCAATATACACTATATACAAAAAAAAAGTATTGCAAGTGAAATCAAAGTGCAGTGGCAAATACATACATACATACAAAAAAAAAAAAAACAGTTCAAAACGGATAACACGAAACGGTTCCGTACTGTTACATCATAAATCAAACAAAAAAAAAAAAAAAAAATTTTTTATCAAAATCAAAAAATATTTATATGCTAATTCAAAATTTTGAATCGCGGGTGAAACACAAATATAGCGTGTGAAATACATAAATACACATAAAATATTTTAAAAATTGTGCAAAAAACCTATAACGAGCAATTGCCAAACAAACAAAACTAAACAAAAAAAAAAA
>JAPZAG010003530.1:0-10106 GCA_027475135.1 Bactrocera correcta | reverse complement strand
TTCTTCTTTTCTTTACTGGCGTAGGCACCGCTTACGCATTATAGCCGAGTCAATAACAGCGCGCCACTCGTTTCTTCTCTTCGCTACGTGGCGCCAATTGGATATTCCAAGCGAAGCCAGGTCCTTCTCCACTTGGTCCTTCCAACGGAGTGGAGGTCTTCCTCTTCCTCTGCTTCCTGCGGCGGGTACTGCGTCGAATACTTTCAGAGCTGGAGTGTTTTCATCCATCCGGACAACATGACCTAGCCAGCGTAGCCGCTGTCTTTTAATTCGCTGAACTATGTCAATGTCGTCGTATATCTCGTACAGCTCATCGTTCCATCGAATGCGATATTCGCCGTGGCCAACGCGCAAAGGACCATAAATCTTTCGCAGAACCTTTCTCTCGAAAACTCTTAAGTTCGACTCATCGGTTGTTGTCATCGTCCAGGCCTCTGCACCGTATAGCAGGACGGGAATTATGAGCGACTTATAGAGTTGGGTTTTTGTTCGTCGAGAGAGGACTTTACTTTTCAATTGCCTACTCAGAGTAGCACCTGTTGGCAAGAGTAATCCTGCGTTGGATTTCCAGGCTGACATTGTTGGTGGTGTTTAAGCTGGTTCCAAGATAGACGAAATTATCTACAACTTCAAAGTTATGACTGTCAACAGTGACGTGGGAGCCAAGTCGCGAGTGCGACGACTGTTTGATTGATGACAGGAGATATTTCGTCTTGCCCTCGTTCACTGCCAGACCCACTTGTGTTGCTTCCTTGTTAAATCTGGAGAAAGGAGAACTAACGGCGCGGGTGTTGAGGCCGATTATATCAATATCATCGGCATACGCTAGTAGCTGTACACTCTTATAAAAGATTGTACCTGCTCGATTCAGTTCTGCAGCTCGAATAATTTTCTCCAGAAGAAGATTGAAAAAGTCGCACGATAGGGAGTCGCCTTGTCTGAAACCTCGTTTGGTATCGAACGGCTCGGAGAGGTCCTTCCCGATCCTGACGGAACTTTGAGTGTTGCTCAGCGTCAGTTTACACAGCCGTATTAGTTTTGCGGGGATACCAAGTTCAGACATCGCGGCATAGAGGCTGCTCCTTTTCGTGCTGTCGAAAGCAGCTTTGAAATCGACGAAGAGGTGGTGTGTGTCGATTCTCCTTTCACAGGTCTTTTCCAAGATTTGGCGCATCGTGAATATCTGGTCGGTTGTTGATTTGCCAAGTCTAAAGCCACACTGATAAGGTCCAATCAGTTTGTTGACGGTGGGCTTTAATCTTTCACACAATACGCTCGACAGAACCTTATATGCGATGTTAAGGAGGCTCCTTTTTATGTATTGGGCATAGCACACTTAAATTCCAATCGATGGGCATGCTTTCGTTCGACCATATTTTACAAAGAAGCTGATGCATGCTCCTTACCAGTTCTTCGCCGCCGTGTTTGAATAGCTGGGCCGGCAATCCGTCGGCCCCTGCCGCTTTGTTGTTCTTCAGGCGGGAAATTGCTATTCGAACCTGTTCATGGTCGGGCAATGGAACGTCTGCTCCATCGTCATCGATTGGGGAACCGGGTTCGCCTTCTCCTGGCGTTGTACGTTCACTGCCATTCAGCAGGCTGGAGAAGTGTTCCCTCCATACTTTAAGTATGCTTTGGGCATCGGTGACTAGATCACCTTTGGGGGTTCTACAAGAGTATGCTCCGACCTTGAAACCTTCTGTAAGTCGCCGCATCTTTTCGTAGGATTTTCGAGCATTACCCCTGTCGGCCAGCTTATCAAGCTCTTCGTACTCACGCATTTCGGCCTCTTTCTTTTTCTGTCTACAAATGCGTCTTGCTTCCCTCTTCAACTCTCGGTATCTATCCCATCCCGCACGTGTTGTGGTCGATCGTAACGTTGCGAGGTAGGCAGCCTGTTTTCTCTCCGCTGCGACACGGCACTCCTCGTCGTACCAGCTGTTCCTTTGCACTTTCCGAAAACCAATGGTTTCGGTTGCAGCTGTACGTAAGGAGTTTGAGATGCCGTCCCACAGTTCCCTTATACCGAGTTGTTGACGAGTGCTCTCAGAGAGCAGGAGTGCAAGCCGAGTAGAAAATCGTTCGGCTGTCTGTTGTGATTGCAGCTTCTCGACGTCGAACCTTCCTTGTGTTTGTTGGTGTGCGTTTTTTGCTGCACAGAGGCGGGTGCGGATTTTGGCTGCAACAATATAGTGGTCCGAGTCGATGTTAGGACCTCGGAGCGCACGCACATCTAAAACACTGGAGACGTGTCTTCCGTCTATCACAACATGATCGATCTGGTTGGTGGTTTTTCGATCCAGAGATTGCTAGGTAGCTTGATGAATCTTCTTATCCTGGAATCTAGTACTACAGATAACTATATTTCGGGCCCCGGCGAAGTCGATCAGCCTCAACCCATTTGGGGATGTTTCCTCGTGGAGGCTGAATTTACCGACCGTAGTGCCAAAGATACCTTCTTTGCCCACCCTGGCGTTAAAGTCGCCAAGCACGATTTTGACATCGTGGCGGGGGCATCTCTCATAAGTGCGCACCAAGCACTCATAAAAGGCATCTTTGGTCACATCGTCCTTCTCTTCCGTCGGGGCGTGGGCGCAAATCAGCGATATGTTGAGAACCTCGCTTTGATGCGAATTGTGGCTAGACGTTCATTCATAGGAGTGAATGATAGTACTCGGCGACGAAGTCTCTCTCCCACCACGAATCCAACACCAAACTTGCGCTCCTTTATATGGCCACTGTAGTAAATGCCACAAGGACCTACTTGTCTCTGTCCTTGTCCCGTCCATCGCATTTCTTGGACGGCGGTGATGTCAGCCTTTATCTTTACGAGGACATCTACCAGCTGGGCAGCGGCACCTTCCCAATTGAGGGACCGGATGCTATATAGAGAAAAAACTGAACCTAGTTCTTATGTGATCAAAATAATTATTTTCTAATATTGGCCTGATTTTACTCTTTATAAATTGGTGATTATACGTCAGGAGCCTTAATGTAATGATGAAAGCATTTTATTAGTCTCTGGCATGTTAATTGTATGTAGTATAAGCAAGAATAGATAAAATCGAGTCAATACTTCCCCACTGCCGTATACTCCTTATAATGGTTAAATATGTCCCATGAGTATTATTTGTCTATAAAATTGCCTCAAAATATGTTCTTCAAGTTTGCCTGAGCAATGTTAAAAGTCATAAAATTAGAACGTCCTTTTCTTTGCCTCCAAATTAATGATAACCGCCTTTCAACCTGGCTCTAAACTGTTCAAGTTGGTTAAAATCTGCGATATTTATTGGAATTAGGGGATAGGTTTTCTTAAAAGATACATATGTATTTCTGACAGCGCTGAATTAGAAGGGAATTAGTCTACAGACCTAGCATTCATTATTGGATAATATTCGACCAAATATACCACATCCAGCACGCAGTGAAGAAAATACAGAAGCCGAAGTTGAGAGTGTACACGAAAACCTATTCGATGCAACTCGGACTGACGCTCTATAGTCTCTTGAAATCTTCCTAGAAGATCCGCCGTTTTCGAGCCAAATTTCATTCAGCGATGAGGCCATTTCTGACTCAATGTTTTTCTGTGGGAGACATCGAATAAAATTGCACTCAACAGATGGACTAACATTTGGAAGAGATAAATTTCAAAAAATAAATGCTAAGAAATGTTCTTTCGAATGATAATAAACATTCCCCATTTGTAGTTTCTGTGTTCATTCTTTAGAACAGTCCTCGAAATGGACCAAAATATATAATTAATTAGAGTGAGGTGTGGTGTGGTAGCCGTTTTAGCTTTCCTTTTAAAGAATAACACTTACCCATAGATAAATCTGCTTAAAATAGATATATAGTACGCTCTACTGCTTCTTAAAGGTGCACTTCAGAGGTTAGCCAAGATCACAAAGAAAATTATTTTTTAAAAATTTCATTTCAACCATTTCAATGCACTTCGTGGATATGAACCACCGTTTTTTTTCAGTTATAATATACCATTCACATTACATAACAAATACATTTATTTTATATTAATGGAGCCCTTAATAGTCAATCGCCTTTCAAGTGTAAATTCGTATGCTTCTGCTCTAGTTGTCAGCGTTGCGGTTATAGTATAATTATACACTTACAAATTATACACTTACCCAATACACACACATATACATTAGTACAACAACAACAATAGCATAGTTGACGCAATTAAGAAGCTCACAGGTATTGCGGAAAAGGCCATAGAAGGAGAAAGATGGATGTACGGCAATAAACAATACTGTGCGGTCGTAACGCTCGATGTGAAAAACGCATTTAATTCGGCGTATTGGCCCCACATACTGCGTGCGTTACAGGCAAAAAAAATACCAACTTACTTGTTGAGGATCATACAGAGCTATCTGTCCGATAGGCTACTGCTCTACGACACAGACGAAGGTCCAAAAGAGTATACGGTAACTGGTGGTGTGCCACAAGGCTCCGTACTGGGTCCACTCTTATGGAATGTCCTGTATGATGGAATACTACGCCTCCCGCTGCCTAAGGAAGTACATATTATAGGATACGCCGATGATATAGCGGTAACAATAGTGGCCAAAGAACTCCACCAAATTCAGAGGATATGTAGTAGACGGTATCAAAAATAAAACTCTGGCTAAACAGTTCAAAACTCCAACTCGCGGAACAAAAAACGGAAGCAGTGCTTATTACGAGCAGAAAAAAACTAGAGAATACCACCCTTAACATTGACGGACACAGCATTATAACACAATCAGCAGTAAAGTACCTTGGTGTAATGATTGACGCGAGACTGAGCTACAAAACTCACATTGAGAAAGCCTGCGAAAAAGCTGCCCGAGTAAATGCGGCCCTAACCAGAATTATGGCCAACATAGGAGGTCCAAAACAAAGTAGCAGAGCACTTTTGGCCAAGGTTAGCCAGTCAATTGTAATGTACGCCGCACCTGTATGGGGACCAGCGCTTATGCAAAAAACCTATGCGAAAATGGCACAATCAGTGTTTCGGCTAGGCGCAATCAGAACTATTAGCGCATTTCGCACGGTATCTCATGAAGCCGCTAGTATTATATCTGGGATAATGCCGCCAGATATAATGGCTCGAGAACTGAAGCCGATCTATGACAAAAGCAAAAGTATAGGCAGAAAGCTGACAACGGCAGAGCGAAAAGTGGAAAGACAAGAAAGCATGGAGGAGTGGCAAAATCGCTGGGACACAGCAACAAAGGGAAGATGGACGCACCGCTTAATCAGGAAAGTACAAGAATGGGTGGAACGAAAGCATGGCGAGACAGACTTTTACATGACGCATTTTCTGACAGGACACGGATGTTTCAGAGGTTACCTGCATAGGTATGGTCATGACAATGGCGTTACTTGCTCTTTCTGTGGTAACAGTAGTGAGAATGTAGAGCACATATTTTTCCACTGTCCGAGATTTACGTCAGAGCGCCAGGCCCTGGAGATAGGTGGCAGGCCGGGTAACACCTGATAACATAGTGAAACATATGCTGCAAAAAAGACCAGTATGGTATGCCATGGAGAGGACGACAGCTCTGATACTGCAAGAGCTGAGAATAGCCGAACACCAAAGAAGCAGTGAAGCTAGAGCCGCAAACAGCGAGCTAATGACGTGCGCCAATAGGCTAAGCTGGTCCTGCGATCTAATGCCTAGCGGCGGTCCCGCAGGACCTTTCCATAAAGCTACAGATGACGGAGTTAAGGGTTTAATACGTAGGTGTACTGTTCCGCAAGTCCAATATAGTAAGATACTTATTAACCCTTTCGAGCCTGACTTTTTCCCTGTGCTTCTAAAATTTTTTTTTTGCTTTAAATTATTTCTTAATCGCTCAAGAAATTTCAGTAAAAAATTTCAGGTCACCACGCCCATCGGTTTGGGCGCTGGAGAATGTTGCTTGTGAGCAACGTTCGGCAATTGTGGTATAAAAATACACATTTTTTTTGTTAGGCAAATAGTGTGAAGTTTTATTTATTCAGTCTGAAAAATTTAAGTATGAAACGACAAAAAACAGTTTTTGTTGGTGTTACAGCAAAGATGTACATTACACTTAAGGCACTTGGACATGGGAGTTCCCGTTTTGCATAGTCGACAACGCCCTTTTTCACCAAAAATGACCCAATGCTCCAATTTGTCATAGCGCTTTGTATTTGGAGGGTTGGGCTGGACTCTATACTTTTTGGTACTTTGTGAGGAGACACTGCTTGATGGAGTGTTACAAAGGGAGGAGGTTGGTCTATCATTTTCCACATTTGATGGACGTCCTCTTTTTTTCGTTACATAATCCTCAGAAGAAGTATATTGCAAGAGTGTATTAGCAATTTCCAGTTGAAATTGTATTAGTGGCATATATTTTTTGTTCGGCTCCAGCAAACGTAGGTGTTTTCTATATAGAAGCCATGCATTTATAACGGATGTTCCCAGGCACCAATAAAAGACTCTGATATACCACTTTCTTGAGCGATGGTTGATCTTATAAAGTTCCATGAGCATGTCTGCTAAGTCAACCCCTCCCATGCCTTTGTTTAGGATTCAATGATCGCAGGTCTTGGAACATCAATATAAACTTTTTCTTTTGGACACCAACGCTTGCATACCCCCACAGGTCGATGATCTGTACATGAAGACATGACTTGGACTGGCTTATTGTCATACCATTTTAGACATACTAAATTGTAGTTTGTTTCACATTTCACAGCGAACGATCCTCTTCCTTGCTTTTTGAGTTCAGCGTCTGAAACCAACTGACAACTACTAATTCTGTTTTTTCTTACAGTTCCTGTTGCAAATATCCCCATTTCCTTCAAAGCGATAAGAAGGCTTACTGAAGTAAAACCCAAATTTTCGAAGTAGAGTTTGTAATTCTTGTGCTTTGGAAGATTTTGCGCCAAATAGAGGACTACATCCGAAGACAGTCCCAATCCATAAGACGGGCAGGTACCTTCACCAACATACAATGTAAAATCAAATACCATTCCAGATGTTCCAGCTCTGGTGAACATTTTGAAACCCCATTTGTGGGGCTTCGCCGGGTTATATTGTTTGAAAGTAGACCGACCTATAAGCAAGAGTTAAACCTAACATAAATTTATAAATTTATTTAAATTTTTACTGATACATACCTTTGAACGCAATTATCTGTTCATCAACACTTTGATGCTCTTCCTGCGGTAGCTTATTAAAGTTTTCCTTGAGGATGTTTAGTAATGCGCGTATCTTGTACAACTTGTCATAATTTGAGTCTCCCTTTTTAGGTTGTTTGCTTTTATCGCTGAAATGTAAGCATTGCTTAATTTTCATAAACCTATCGCGTGACATTGAGTCTGCAACTGCTGTAAGCTTTATATTTTGGGCCCATGCCATTCTCAACTGAGGGATTTTGAAAACACCCAAGTATAACAAAACACCAATATACCGTCTTATTTCCGCCTTAGTACATTTGAGCTCAATGCCGAGCTCTTGCATTGCAAAAATATCACTTTGCTGGGCAATCAAATCAAAAGCTTCAGTATCAAAAAGTTCACCGAAATATTGTACTGGTGCTAGAACGATATCGACCTTTAAGATATCATCCTCTTTCCAAACAGTCTCTGGGTCTTCAAATGGCCTCGATCTCCATTTAAGAGACTTCGCATCAATTTTTTCAAAGCACATATTTACAGCACTACAAGATTGTTCATCATATTCTTCCGCAACTACATTTTCAATTAGGCCGATCTCAATGCTTTCTCCTCTTTCCAAGATCCCTTCCAAATTCTTCTCTAGCACTGCAGAAATATCTTCCAACTCATCACCACTTTCTTCGTCACTAGAGGCATCCCAATCAAAGTTTAAAACTCTTTCTACATCATCATTTGTTAAGCCTTTTTGTTCAGGTCTCATGTCTGTAAGTAAGTAAAATAATTACCACTATTGCCGAAAGTTGCCCACAAGCAACTTGGTCATCTTGAAAATTACTTACTTGATGTTTGTTTACAAATTATAAATTTAAATTTTTTTAGTGTTTTATTTATACTTTGTTAAAAAACACTGCAATTAAAAATGATCACTTTTTGTTATTGTTTTGAAAAAAAACCGCAGGTAAAAACAGCTCTTATCAAATACGTAAAATTTTTTTGCACGTCACGCTTGAGTTCAAATGTAAATAACTTTACCAGATCGCCAACAAATCAGCTGTTCTTTAATTGAGCTTAAAGCACACACATAAAGCTTTCGTTACAGATGCATTTTAGCAAATAAGAACAAATGAAAAGCTCACAGTCAGCCGTTAAACATTTGAAATTGCTCACAAGCAACTTCAGGTCCGAAAGGGTTAAGCGTGGTCCCGAATGAGGTGCACCTTTAGCGAGCAGTACGAATGGTGCATACTGCATACAACTAAGTATCAGTATCTATGAAAGATTCCCCCTCCGAAACCAAAACAAAAAAAAAAAAAAAAAAAAATATGCATAAATATACATTAATGCATAGCCACAGATTCATCATTAAATTAGTAAATAATGATTCATTTGCCACTGCAACGTTATTTTACTTATTACTCAATGCTGAAAGATTGTTGGGAAGAAGCACTCTCTTCAACCGCAGCTGCCATTGGCAATACACATATATTTGCATAAGTACTTTTTATAAAATTTAATTAGGTATTCATTCGGTCGTTTAAACGATCCCCTGATTATTTCCAAGAAAGGGGTGGTGAGTAACTGCGTTCGCAAACTCTTCATTTGCTATTAGTTGGGTTAAGTTAGGTCGTAGGATTCATGCAAAATCGAAGGATCTTACTTGGATAAATGTCCTTTGTGTTACCCTTAAACTGCTAAAAGTGGATCACCGCATTTTATAGATCGACGAAGCTTTTCAAGCTTACCACAAATTTATTTCTGATTATTTCCAACTTTTTTATAAGCTTGCGCCAGTGAAGCCAGCTGCTCTAAGAAAGGGGTGGTGAGTAACTGCGTTCGCAAACTCTTCATTTGCTATTAGTTGGGTTAAGTTAGGTCGTAGGATTCATGCAAAATCGAAGGATCTTACTTGGATAAATGTCCTTTGTGTTACCCTTAAACTGCTAAAAGTGGATCACCGCATTTTATAGATCGACGAAGCTTTTCAAGCTTACCACAAATTTATTAAGGACATTAATATCAGTCCCCGCCTCTACGCTAGATTCGTCAAAGGGTGTCTACTCAGCCTTTCATTGCAGGCTCAATGGTATTGCAAGGTAAGAAAAGTCTACTATGGAAGAAGCTTAAGGCTGTAGCTAATGAGATCATAAAAAGGGTTGGTCCGGAAAGTAATAGGACTGATTTTCTTCCGGCGCGATTATACTCCGGAGTGAATTCGGTGAGGGCATTCCTAACGAACGAGCGCCTTGTAAGTTGTCTCCGAGCACCTGGAGAGTCAGAACAAACATTTTCGGGCGATGTTTTTCTGTGAGTGGTGCAAGGCAAAAATGCAGCATTCGTTGGAACAGAGGTACGCGATTAAATTCTGAATGGAATTCGGTAAATCTGCGGCTAAGACGTTTGATATGATCATTCAGGCTTACACAGATGTTTTTATAGCAAGAAGTGGTGTGTTTCGGTGGCACCAAGCCTTTTTGGAGGGCCGGGAAGAAGCCTCTGATAAATGAGCAAATATAAAGTAAAGACGACGCTTATTGTCTTTTTTGACATCGTCCACCATGAATTTGTTCCTCCTGGAAGTCCTCAAGAGATTTAAACGAAGGGTCCATCGGGTCCAACAAGATACCATGGCCCCGGCTAACAACGCCTTTCTTATGAACAGCTAGCTAACCAAGGCCGACATCCCGACACAGATGTGGGGCCCCACTTAGGTTTTTTGTTTCCTTTCCTGGAATGGTCGATGAAAGAGGATCCAATCAGCATGCACCTCGGCTCTAAAGGCTAATTTAAATCGACGCAGAAGGAGCTGTTGAAGGCCATAAGGGTTCACACAGCGTAGTCTTTAAGTATAAGGGACAGCCTTGGCATTACCAGGTTCAAGGCAGTGCCGACCAACCTGTAATGGCAAGCTGAGTTCCTTGGAACTCTACCCATAATCTACAGGTTCATGAGTTAGGGTTTTA